>CM059578.1:3147340-3388931 GCA_030386875.1 Morinoia aosen | reverse complement strand
AATAAGGAATACTTGGCCAACGAACGCCAAAAAAATTGTTTTAGGTGCAAATGGACGAAGAGGATTTATAATAGATTCCTTACTCTGCTCAATTAATATTTTTGCATGACAGTGTTAGTTAAGTTAGATTATATCAATGTGGGTTAAGTGTTGAAATATGGTTATGTTAGGTTGGATCTACTTGTGTTTAAGTTAGGTTAGATAAATGAGCACAAAACGAAGGCAAAATAGATTAGCGTGGAAGACAAGACTTTTGTATATTAACGACAGTAATATTAACACAAACCGAACAGCAACGCTACACACACCCTACACACGCACACACACACTACACAAACCCCACACTACACACAATACACAGACACACACACACACTACGTACATGCCACGCACCCTACTACACACACACACACACAGCACAGGGACGTACACAACACAGGGTGCACCAAACGCAAAAGTTGTACGTTAAATTTACCCAAATGGGGACATTAAAGGTGGAATTCTTGTAGCTCGTTAAGCGTGTAACTCAGCAAATTAAGGAGACCAGCACTTATACTAATGAGACCGTGAAGTGGTACTGACACATTAATGAGATCGCGTTAATGAGACTGATACATGAATGAGATCGCGTTAATGAGACTGACACATGAATGAGATCGCGTTAAAGAAGCTGACACATGAATGAGATCGCGTTAATGAGACTGACACATTGATGAGATCGCGTTAATGAGACTGACACATGAATGAGATCGCGTTAATGAGACTGACACATGAATGAGATCGCGTTAAAGAAGCTGACACATGAATGAGATCGCGTTAATGAGACTGACACATGAATGAGATCACGTTAAAGAAGCTGACACATTGATGAGATCGCGTTAATGAGACTGACACATTGATGATATCGCGTTAATGAGACTGACACATTGATGATATCGCGTTAATGAGACTGACACATTAATGAGATCGCGTTAATGAGACTGACACATTGATGAGATCGCGTTAATGAGACTGACACATTAATGAGATCGCGTTAATGAGACTGACACATTAATGAGATCGCGTTAATGAGACTGACACATTGATGAGATCGCGTTAATGAGACTGACACATTGATGAGATTGCGTTAATGAGACTGACACATTAATGAGATCGCGTTAATGAGACTGACACATTGATGAGATCGCGTTAATGAGACTGACACATGAATGAGATCGCGTTAATGAGACTGACACATTGATGAGATCGCGTTAATGAGACTGACACATTGATGAGATCGCGTTAATGAGACTGACACATGAATGAGATCGCGTTAATGAGACTGACACATTGATGAGATCGCGTTAATGAGACTGACACATTGATGAGATCGCGTTAATAAGACTGACACATTGATGAGGTCGCGTTAATGAGACTGACACATTGATGAGATCGCGTTAATGAGACTAACACATTAATGAGATCGCGTTAATGAGACTGACACATTGATGAGATCGCGTTAATGAGACTGACACATTGATGAGATCACGTTAATGAGACTGACACATTAATGAGATCGCGTTAATGAGACAGACACATGAATGAGATCGCGTTAATGAGACTGACACATTGATGAGATCGCGTTAATGAGACTTACACATTAATGAGATCGCGTTAATGAGACTGACACATGAATGAGATCGCGTTAATGAGACTGACACATGAATGATATCGCGTTAATGAGACTGACACATGAATGAGATCGCGTTAATGAGACTGACACATTGATGAGATCGCGTTAATGAGACTGACACATTAATGAGATCGCGTTAATGAAACTGACACATTAATGAGATCGCGTTAATGAGACTGACACATGAATGAGATCGCGTTAATGAGACTGACACATTGATGAGATCGCGTTAATGAGACTGACACATTAATGAGATCGCGTTAATGAGACTGACACATTGATGAGATCGCGTTAATGAGACTGACACATTAATGAGATCGCGTTAATGAGACTGACACATGAATGAGATCGCGTTAATGAGACTGACACATTGATGAGATCGCGTTAATGAGATTGACACATTAATGAGATCGCGTTAATGAGACTGACACATTGATGAGATCGCGTTAATGAGACTGACACATTGATGAGATCGCGTTAATGAGACTGACACATTAATGAGATCGCGTTAATGAGACTGACACATTAATGAGATCGCGTTAATGAGACTGACACATTAATGAGATCGCGTTAATGAGACTGACACATTAATGAGATCGCGTTAATGAGACTGACACATTAATGAGATCGCGTTAATGAGACTGACACATTAATGAGATCGCGTTAATGAGACTGACACATTGATGAGATCGCGTTAATGAGACTGACACGTTCAAGCGCAAAATGATGCAAGATGATAACCAATCACAGGAAAAAATATCTGTCAATTACACGAAGAAACAGCGGCCAGTAATAGCAGGTAAGAGCCAATAATAGCAAGAGATAACAGCCAACAATAACAACAGACAACAGCCAGTAATAACAGGTAAGAGCCAATAATAGCAAGAGATAACAGCCAACAATAACAAGAGACAACAGCCAACAATAACAGATAAGAGCCAATAATAGCAAGAGATAGCCGCCAACAATAACAGATAAGAGCATATAACAGCAGGAGATAACGGCGAATGATAACAAATAAAAGCAATGCAATAATAACAAGAGATAAGAGCCAATATTATTAAGGCGCTGCTAATAAAAATAATTCAACTACCGCCAATGCAATCAGAGAAGAATTAAAAGCGCCTCGTATCCGCAGCTTGAATTAGCTAAATTAACGTTTAATAATAATTGAAGGTGCGTTAAATTATTCGGACGTGCACTTATTAATTAAAGTTCAAATGTGCGGTTAATAATTTCACAATTGAAGTAAATGCGTAACTAACCTGATTATCGGGCATAATTCATTTATACTCTTAAATGAACGATTAATTAATGATTAAATTTAAATTTAATTAAATACGATTAATTAGAGTGCACGGAGAATGTGAGTAAATAATTACCTAAATAACGTGTGCAATAAACGTCATTATTTAAACGTGCTGTTATTGAATAATGGATTTTTTATACATTTCATAATTAATAAACTGAATTATAGTAATCAATAACTTCCCTGATGAGCAAGCGTGCGTGCGTTCGTCAGTGTGAGGCGTCACCATCACTCACCATTCTGTCATCACTCACCATCCTGTCATCACTCACCATCCTGTCATCACTCACCATCCTCTCATCACTCACCATCCTCTCATCACTCACCATCCTCTCATCACTCACCATCCTCTCATCCCTCACCATCCTCTCATCCCTCACCATCCTCTCATCACTCACCATCCTCTCATCACTCACCATCCTCTCATCACTCACCATCCTCTCATCACTCACCATCCTCTCATCACTCACCATCCTCTCATCCCTCACCATCCTCTCATCCCTCACCATCCTCTCATCGCTCACCATCCTCTCATCACTCACCATCTTCTCATCACTCACCATCCTCTCATCCCTCACCATCCTGTCATCACTCACCATCCTGTCATCACTCACCATCCTGTCATCACTCACCATCCTCTCATTCCTCACCATCCTCTCATCCCTCACCATCCTCTCATCACTCACCATCTTCTCATCACTCACCATCTTCTCATCACTCACCATCCTGTCATCACTCAACATTCTGTCATCACTCACCATCCTGTCTTCACTCACCATCCTCTCATCACTTACCATCCTGTCATCACTCACCATTCTGTCATCACTCACCATTCTGTCATCACTCACCATCCTCTCATCCCTCACCATCCTCTCATCACTCACCATCCTCATCACTCACCATTCTCTCATCATTCACCATCCTCTCATCACTCACCATCCTCTCATCACTCACCATTCTCTCATCACTCACCATCCTATCACCAATCACCATTCTCGCACAACAGACCATTTCCTCAGCACTCACCATTTTCTCCTCATCACTCACTGCACCAATCGTATCAGCGACAGTGATGAAACTTTCATCCTCCGCAGAAATGGAGTTGCTGCGCGAGCGGCTCCTGCCGCCCTCCTCGCTCAAATGCTCAATTTCAGCCGCTGAAGCTGGATCAATTTCAGCATCTGTATACTCATTACCTTCACTGCATGCGGACTGATGTACTTCAGCTTCCGCAGACTTGTTTAGCTTCAGTTTATCGACTTCGGCGGTGGCAGTTTGATCAGCTTCAGCTCCTACAGGCTGATCCGCTTCAGCTTCCTCAGAATGATTAACTTCAGCTTCCTCAGAATGATTAACTTCAGCTTCCGAAGATTTATCTATTTCAGCGGCATCAGACAGATTAGCTTCAGGTTTGTCACACTGAACTTCAGCTTGAACGGACATGTCAACTTCAGTTTTGGTAAGGCGTTCATCATCAAAAGCAAACTTCTCAGCAGTTTCAGCCAATCCTTCTTCGAGTGAAATGGATTTTTCAGCTAACTCCACAGACTGGTTCTCCATTCCAGCACACAGACTTACGGTTTCAGTGCGTAGAAGATTATCCGCTTTCAATATATTCGGCTCTTTTACTTCTTCCGATATCGGATGTTTTGTACCAACAGACGAGTCCCTTTCGGCTGAGTATTTCTTAGGTCCAGACATATGGTTGACATCTTCAGTTTCTGGATCTTTTTGTTTAGGATCAGCTGAAGCGTTACCACTCAAAACTTCGCTATTTCCAGCCGCAGTGACACCCAACTGACCCACAGATTCGGTAACGTCGACTTCGACCCCAGAAATTGACTTTATCTCACATTCAACCCCAGAACTTGACTTTATCTCAGATTCGACCCCAAAACTTGACTGTACCTCAGATTCAACCGAGTTTTCAGGTATGTCCTGGGATGCTTCCAACACCCCGAAGTCACAAAGATTCTTCTGATCAAACCCGGAGTCACTTGCAAGTTGCCTGCTCAAAATTCCTCGGGTTCCAGTTTCAAGTTGAGCAGTTTTTGGATCTCCGACCAAGGAATCCAAACTGTAGTTTTCTATCTGGTTAGTCTCCAAAGAGTCGTAGGCAACCACCAGATAGTCTTGGCCATTCGCGACTTCCTCTTGGCCATTTTCGACTTTCACATGGTTGTTCTCGAACCCCTGGCTGTATTCGACTTCCTCTTGGCTATTTTCGACCTCCTTTAGGCCATTTTCAACCTCCTCTTGGCCATTTCCGACCTCTTGGTCGTGTTTTTTAGCACCTACAAAAGCTGACACTTCAAGGGAATCCGGTTCCATTTGGAAGCTGAATCGGTTCGACAACTCAGCATCAATTAGGTCTTGAAGCGATGGAGGTTCGACATCTCCATCCATGTGGTATTTGGCAAAACCATCGTCGTCTAGAAAGACATCACGGAGTCTTGGATTCGCCATTTGAGATCGGGTTCTATTTTCCAAATCCTCGGGTTCCCCTAAGTCATTTTCATGTATTTTTTGACCGAAACCATCATTTTCAAAATGACCTTCACGCCGAGCAACATCAACGCCAAGATGGAAAGAGGGGCTAGCAGCAGAAATTGGTTTAATGGCGTTTTTAACACTTGCGTCATGGAGAGATTTATAGGCAGAGTTAGGAGGGTCAATTTTGTGTGGCTTTATAGCGGGTCTCCCGTTAGTTTCTAGTTGACTAGAGGGTTTCCCGTTAGTTTCTAGTCGACTAGCGGGTTTCCCGTTAGTTTCAAGTTGACTAGCGAGTCCCCCGTTAGTTTCAAGTTGACTAGCGGGTTTCCCGTTAGTTTCAAGTTGACCAGCGAGTCCCCCGTTAGTTTCAAGTTGACTAGCGGGTTTCCCGTTAGTTTCAAGCTTGCTACCGGGTTTCCCGTTAGTTTCACGCTGGCTAGCGGGAAACCCGTTAGCCCCGAGTTTCGGTTTAGAGACACCAAAAGAACACGAAGAAGCTCCAGGTTTAGGCACATGAACATGGAAGTTAGATGTAGTAAGCATGGACGCCTCGCATGAATATGATGATGTGGACAGCGGAGGGGGCTGGGGGGGACCCTCTGCCCTCCCTTCGGGGGTGGGGAGGGGGGACAAGGGGCCTCCGTCCACGGTACTTACGGAAGAAATTTGGTCACGAGCCGCCATTTTATCAGGGGAGCCAACACCTGCGCGAGAAAAATGGAAATTTGTAATTCATATCATTGTAAAATGAGGCTTGATGTAATTAGGTAGAATGATACTAGGTATTGTTTTAAATACTAGTTAGAATAATATTAGGTATAGTGCTAATTGTATATTTATAGATTTTAACTTTTTCTAATGTATTAGAGATTATTATAAATACTTATATTCGATGTCATGTTTATGTAAAATAATACCAGGTGTTATTCTAATTATATGATCATGGTCAATACTTTCTGCCTTACGTACTAGGGATTATCGTGATTATTTTTGTTGTATTTCATGTCAATGTAAAATGAGCCTGGGGATTATTCTAATTATTTATTCATGGATTTTCACTATTTTCTTACGTACTAGGGATTATCATAATTACTTATATTTAATGTCATGTCAGTGTAATATAACACTGAAGATAATTCTAATTATCTATTCATTGCTTCAACAATTTTATACAGTGATTGGGGACCATGCAAATTCAATATACATAAATTTTATATTTTTTCTTTTCTGTGCTCACGAACTATGCTCACCCTTCCACCCATTTCTCATTAGTCTTCAATATTTATTCATTCATTTTCTTCTGGTGTTCCCGAAATTCTTTTAATTATAAATTCATTTATTTTTTCATCATTCGGATTTGAGAATATACTCTCTATAGGCAAACAGAAACGAGGAAAATATCGCAAAAAATGAAAAACAATAATTAGTAACGGAGAAATTTTTTCATTGCACAAAAAATTTATGACAGAGAAAATGTGAATTATGAATTTACACGCGCATTTTTATGCACATTGAATGAATTTCTTCACAAATATGAGAGCATGGTTGAGATTGCTGTATGTAAATGTAATTACGATGATTAATATGGAAATTGATTTTATTGCACGACACCGCAAAACGCATAATTAAAATGGAGTTTTGAATACGTATAAAATTTGCACACGAATGTTAGTCATAAAAGTAAGGCGAGGGTTGTTAATTTGAAAGTTATTTTCACTGCATTGGAAACGTGTGAAGAATCATTGAAAGGAATGTAAAAGACATGAAATATATAAATATATATATATATATATGTATGTTATTATTATTATTATTATTATATAAGAAAGTTTCAGCCTCCCTTAACCACGACAAAGATGTTCCAAGAGAGGAAAGAGGAAGGCACCATTTAGTATGGAGTTGAGGGAACGTGGAATCTATGCACAAGGTGCACAGAAACAGTAAGCTAAGAAAGAAGTTCAAGAAACAAGAAAAAGTTGAAGAAGAAAGTAGTAGGTCCTGAAAAACAGGACAGCAGTGAACCGAAAAAAGATGGTCCGTAACAAAACAAAAACCTAATTTATTTCAACAAAAAGGAAGCCTATCTAACCTTTAGCTCGGGCCCTCACATGGTTCCCCTGGGAGCGCTAATTCCCATAGATACAATAGTTGTATCCCCCTGAGGGGATATATATATGTATAAAAGCATCTACATATATATATATATATATGTGTGTGTGTGTGTTTAAATATAAAATATAAGCACAAAATGTATAAATATAAGCCTATGGGCATTCTAATAAAATGTAGTTATATAATACATAAAACAGGTAAAAAAAAGTCTAAATTAAAGGGCATCAACATATTTAGGCATAAAATAATCAAAACAGAATACAATGCATAAATACATAGACATAAGCATAAAAAAAATGTAGGCATGAAAATTCTTGAAGCGCATAAAATCGGCATAATAAAATAGTATACAATAGGAATAAGGACAATAAAACTAAAGTATAAATAAAATTAGAGGAAATAAATATACGCAGGAGAAATTAACCAGCGACTGCAAAAAAAAAATGAAACATGTAAACGAACCGAAATCAAAAACGCAAAATTTGAACAGATAAAATAACGAAAAAATATTGCTTATTCAAAAACCAAAGATCATCCAGCTTTATTTTCTTAAGAAATAAACATTTGGTTAGAAAAACGGGTTGTTTTTGTCGATATAATTTCATTTAAGAAACGTTAAGCAGCAAGATAAGGGTGTATATTCCATGAAAATTATTCAGAAATACCTAGTGTAGAAATATAAAATAATGAATACAAAATATGATCTAACAACAGTTATTACGTGTCTCTAATTATAGAAGAACACATGTAAATACGAAATATGATTTTAATACGAGTCGTCCTGTTTCTCTAATTATAAAAATATCAACGTAAATACGAAATATCATCTAATACTAGGCTTTATAGCGCACACATGCAAAAATATGCACATATGTACACCGGAAATTCAGCAGTCCCATCCTTAGGTTAAAGGTTGTTCAATAAGGTTTTTGCCACTACGTTCATTTGTATATGAATTATATAAACATATATATTTATATTTATACAGTACATGTCACCATGAAATATATGTAAAAAATGGTGAAAATATTTTGGCTCAAAGTGTGTAAAATTACACAAGTGACTTAGATTAAAAACGAATTTTCGTAGAAATCATAGGAACTATTACTTTGAATGTATATATTCATAATCCTTTTCAGCGGATTTAATAACGATAATGTTGGATCATTAGAAATCGTTATTAACGAAAATAATAACAAATAAAACAAAAATTTCAAACGTATTTTAGCGCCTGAAATACATAAATTCCATCCCCCATTTGCGTGAGGAACATCCGAGTTAAGTTCTGGGGTCCAGCTACAAACATACAAAATATAACAAAAAAACATGAACAAAGTTCGCATTCGAACACACCGGCTTTCCCGAAAAAAGTTTTAGAAAAAGCAAAACTGCAAACTGTTCACCAGACCGACACGAAAAAAATCGGATGAATGCACCAGTTTTGTCATCAGCAAAGCTTCTTTACGTGTAAAATTTTCTATAATTAAAGAAAAGAGTAAATGGTCAACAAAGTCACTAACGTCCACATACACACACACAACATTAACGTACACACACACACCATGAACGTACACACACGCACAAACACATCAAAAGGCGCTCCTCAACAACTGAACAAAACGTTCGTTCAGTTGAGTAGAAAAAAGTTTCTATCGCTTTCAATGCGCTCAAAAAGACTTTAACGTATCTAAGAAATCATTTTTACCTTATTTAAAATTCGCTTGATCTGTGTACCAATGTAAAATGTACACAAAAAATGTACCAATGTGTACCTCTGTGTAAAATTCATTTGCTCCATGTACCAACTAGAGCAAATTTCTTCCTTTACCCAATAGGAAGAAACACCGGTTTCTGAATGAGAGGTCTCGAACCCTCGACTTCCCTCACGTAAGGCGATCTATTCTAACAACAACAAGCACAATAAAAACAACAACCAGTACAACAATTACGACAAGTGCAACAACAACAATAACAAATCCAACAACAACCGCAAGAACAACAAGTACAAGAACAACACATAAAATGGCAACAACAACAAGTACAAAAACAACATTGGCCGCTCATGAAACAATGTTTGTATGAACAACATCAGGAAGAAATGGTCTCCCGTGTCGCGTACATAGAACAAACATAGAACAAGAACAAGCGTACATAGAACAAACAGAACAAGAACAAGCGTACATAGAACAAACATAGACGCGATGGAAATTTCGCTTGTGATAAATTTTTGCCCCTATGCTTTGAAAACATATACGCACACACACGTACATACACACACACACGTTAACACATACACACTCACACTCACACATACGCACACACACATACACACACACACACACGTTAACACACACACACAAAGGAAAAACACATTAAATTTAAACATGAAATATAAACATATATAATAGAATAAAATAAAAATGAGGCAAAAAGAATATTGCTTTAAAATAGTAATAATAATAATATTGATAATATTAATGACACTAAATAATAATCCTAACAATATTAAAAATAACCCAAATAATACTACTAAATAATAACCCTAATAATACTAAATAATAATCCTAATATTAGTACTAAGATAATGATACAGATAAAAACTGCACGGTATTTCGTAGGTTTCAATTGCCGATGTTACTTCAGGTCTATATTCCAGCTACGAAATTGTTATGGAATTCTTTCGTTTTTAATGCCCTGAAAAAAAAGTAGAAATGGTCCTCCCGGAGAAATAGTCACCAAGAAATAGCCCTCTCTAGAAATGGTCATCAAGAAATACCCCTCCGCAGAAATGGCCATCAAGAAATGGTAATCTCCAGAAATGGCAATCAAGAAATGGCCATCTTCAGAAAAAGTTACCAAGAAATGGGCTTCACCAGAAATGTTCATCAAAAAATGGAAATCTCCAGAAATAGCAATCAAGAAATGACCATCTTCAGAAAAGGTTACCAAGAAATGGCCCTCACCAGAAATGTTCATCAAGAAATGACACTGCCCAGAAATATTCAAGAAATGGCCCTGCCTAGAAATGGTGCCTCAGTAAAATGGTACTCCGCAGAAATGGCGATCAAGAAATGGCCCTACACAGGCAACACACACACAGCAACTCCACACAATTCAGCCGTGAAGCACCACACAAAACACACACTGCTCGAGAGGCGCAGGCCGGCCCATGCAGCGGAGGCCTAACACAACGAGGGACAAATGCTCAAACATCAGCAAAGAAATTGAACGAAAAGCACAAATTAAAACAAATATTTTAACTTGAACAACTGCAAACTTTAATAATTTCCAAACTTAAACAATTTCCAAACTTTAATAATTTTTAACATGAACGATTTCGAAACTTGAACAATTTGCATAAAACAAATAATTTAAAAAACTTCAACAATTTCCACACTTAAAGGAAAACAAATGTTTAACTTTCATTCCAACAGACATCCGAATATTATCCAGCAGATATCTAAATATGAGCAAACATTTAAACAAAAACAGATCTTTAAATAAGAAGAAGTAAAAACGTAAACAGATTTCCATATTAACTAAGCTATCTAAATGTAGCAGATATTTAAAGTAAATCCAAATCTAAATAATTTTTAAACGACAACCGCAACAAAATACAAGCCACACGGAACAACTACACTCCAATGTACACGCTTCCATCACGTATTAAGTATGAACGTACACACACACACACTCGTACACGTACACACAACGTTACGTACACCAAAACTCATAAATACACAGTCATAACACTGCACACCAATATACATAAATAACTCATCACGTACACACACAGAACGTTACGTACACAACACCGCACACCAACATATAACTTATTACGTACACACACAACGTTACGCACACATAACGTTACGTACACAACTACAACACCATACACCAATGTTTAACACAACACGTACACACACACGTACACAACAACGTTACGTACACCACACAACTACAACACCAATATATAACTCATCACTCACCATCGCACCTTCGACGGTTTTCGAGCGTATTTTCGAATTCGTTGTTGATATTTTTGTGACCAACGTTATTTTGCATGCACTTATTTCGTTTTACAAGGGTTCCTTCTTTTTTTACACGACTTTTAAGCACAAGTTCCACGCTATTTTGAACTTTATTCTCTTTTTCCACGTCGCTTTTTGTTTGCACTTCGCAACAGTTATCGTAAGAGTTCAATATCAATTTTCCATTTTGCAGTTCGTTTTCACCGCCGCTCTCCAAGATTTCTGGTTTTCCAGTATCCAATAGCATCGGGAGTTCCTTATTTAAAATCGCTCCACTGTCGCTCCAATCCAGTATCGGATCATTATGGAGTTCTCTGAAGTCAGTCACTGACCCAGAAATGATGCCTGCATCCTGGACACGATTAAAGACAGTGGGCGATCCAGAAATGATTCCTGTATCCTGGATACGATTGGTCTTCTGGACACGATCAGAGTCACTGGGCGATCCAGAAATGATATCGGGGATACGATTCAGCTGATCCGAGCGCACGCATCCACCTCCAAATTCAGCACAACGCGACTCAGAAAAACCTCTGAAATTTCGGCCTTCATTCCGGCCGGATGTTTTGTGAAGGCTGCGATTTCTTCGCTCTTCAGCTTTAGTGAATTTTTCAACAAGGCTTTTGACGCTGGGTCTTCTTTTCTTCTTCGGTGTTTTGGCCGCGATTTTGAGACAAAGATCGCTGCATTTTAGGGGTGAAACTTCCTCAGCATTGTCATGAAAAGAGGTCGTTTCTCCGCTGGCTGTTTCGCAGCTAAAATGAAAGTCTTTTTGTTGGTAGCTTTCGGTTAAGAAATGTCGGGATTTTTTCTCCGCATTTTTTTCTTTACCGTGTTTCTGAATTAAAATTCTCGAATCTTCTCCAGACGCAGTCATATTTACATTATCCACCCCGTGCTCTCCCTTATCATACACAGAAGCATAATCTTTGTCACAGTCAATGTTCCGCTTTTCCTTATCAGACACAGAAATTAAATCTCCATCGCGATTATTGCACTGTTCTTCTTTATTAAATTGTTTTTCCTTATCAATTACAGAAATAAAATCTCCTTCGCGATCATTACAATCAGAAATAGACGTTTTTCTAACATTAAAACCTCCATCGATGCTAACATTGAAAAGCCTTTCTTCAGAAACATTTTGCGAGTTAAATTGAGACCCAAAAAGCAGTTTATGGTCCAGTAGAGGCGTGCTGTTAACGCTGCTGTAGCCACTGTCTTCCGATTTTTTTCGAACGCTTTTATAATTAGCGAAGCGAAAATCCGACTCCTTCTCATCACTCCCCTTTTTTTTCTTTTTGATTCCAAGTGCGCCTAAACGAAAAAACTTCTTCTGCGAGTCACTTTTGTTCTCGTTCGTAGCCTTGGCCTGTTCTGCCGCCTTAGAAGTAGATGTTGCAGTATTAGAAGTAGATGCAGCAGTAGAAGTAGACGTAGGTTTTGCACTTTGGCTTTTGGAGCTGGTAGACCCTCCAGCTGCCGCTGTTTTAGCCTTCCTGGGAGGAGCCACAGGTTTCTCAGATTTAGATTCAGCAAGATTGGCTTCTTCTAAATAACCCTCCTCGTCTTCGTAATCGTAGTCCTCGTCGTACTCGAAGTCCGACCCATACTGCTCAGCAAACTCATACTCGTCCAAGAGAACCATATCCTCGTCTTCTTCAAGCTCAGCAAGATACTGGCGCCGAATTCTCTCTCGGTTCTCTTCGTCCTTCAACACGTCGACCTCACCGTCAGTGCCTTCCCTGAGCATCATCTCCTCGTCTTCAGTGAGGCGGTCAGGAAGATGCATGTATCTCTCAAGTGCCTCATCGTCGTCATCATCGTACTCATCATCCCGGTACCCACTCTCAGCTCGGGCAGCAGCCAGAAACTCGGCAAGTCTGTCTTCCGTTGCCGCGGAAATTTCATGTTCTTCCGATTCCTCAGCTAGCAAGTCCGCCAACTCCTGCTGCTCTCTTTCTGTGAGCCCCACAGGCATGCTCAGGAATTTCTCAAGCTCTTTTCTCTCAGCCTCTCTTGTGGCTTGAGCGCTCTCTTTCTCTTCTTGGATCACGGCCAGCTCTTCGAGCTCCTGTTGAGTCAGAGCAGGCGGCAACCGCATGAACTCTTTAAACTCGGCGTCCGACTTTTGTTTGTCGATTTCCGCGAGCTCTGCAAGCTCGGCCTCTTCTTCCTCCGTCAGCCCTGCAGACATGAGGCGTAATTGCTCTAAGTCAGAGTCTCCGTCGTTGGTCAAGTCTTCCGAGGACCGCCGGTCACGAGATTCCTTGTGGTCATCTCTGGATGACAAGAGATCTCGGATTTCGGACAAGTGGTCAGGTAAATCTTCCTGCTGGCGCATATGGGAGGCGATGATAGCTCCAATGGACGTATTCTCGTCCAGATCATCAGGGACAGGTTCCCGATTATCAACGGCATCCCCATTGCTCTCGAAAACGTCCTTCGAATCGCAAGTAGAATCTAGATCGTACACCGTGGTGTCGAGGATGCCTTTCTTGATGCTAGAAGAACTCTCATCGGCTTCCAGAGACGCTTCTTTGTCGAGGATGATGTTGAAAGTTTCGTCCACTATAGTATCGCTGAAGAGGTTTCCAGTCGTGTTCAACATAGACACCGGAGTTTCATCGTTGTAAAATTCGTTGCCTTTCAAGTCCAATTCGTCCCCTGAATCTTCACCCTCTTGGGCAAAGAAGGTAGTCCTCCCGATGATCTTCGCGGGTTGACCCAACGTCTCCATGCTCTTCACAGTTACCGTGGACTTGACAGGGAGGTCGTTCTCAACTAAGTCTTCGTGTGGACTTTCTTCCCTGTCAGAAATATGAGCTGCATCGTCTTCCAATACTCGAGAAGCCATTTTTTCAGTATCAAGTTCTGTGGCATAGTCTTCCAATACTCGAGATGCCATTTTTTCGGTATCAAGTTCTGTGGCATAGTCTTCTTGAGATGCCATTTTTTCGGTATCAAGTTCCGTAGAATCGTCTCTTCGAGATGCCATTTTTTTGGTATCAATTTCAGTGACGAGTTCGAATATCTTTTCATCCTCAACGTCGGCTTGACTCGAGGTTACTACGGCCTTATTATCTTCAAATGATACTTCATGATTCCCAGGTGATACATCGGCATCATTCTCATCATCGGACCCGCGAATGATGCCCCAAAAGTTCACTTCATCTTCACATTCTTCTCTCACACCTCCATCCTCATCAGAGACGTCAGTTTTGCCCACTTGGCGAGAGTTCCCTTCTTCTTGCGATATTTGAGCTTCTGTTGTCTGTGCGGTCGTTCCTTCATAACCTTTATGAATCAGGTCCTCGACTTGTAAGTCAATTCCAAACTTCATGTCTTCTGCGCTTTCATCTTCGTTAATATTTTTATCCTCCTCAACTGTCACCTCATCCACTACAGCTACTTTGATTGCTGCATCTACCTCATTTGCTGGTGTATCTTCAACGGCTTTATTAACGTCAATACCGACGTCCAATCTATCGTCATTCTCGTTTTCATACGCAATAACTTCTTCATCTATCATGGGGATCCGTTCTGCTTCCATTAATACTTCGACATTATAATTTTGACTTTCATCATCAATGTTAATTTTATGACTTTCTTTTTGCAACGCTTCAGTATTATCATAATCTTGACTTTCGTCATCAAGTTTAACTTCTTCATTTTCAGCCAACTCGAGGACACTTTGTTCTCTTGACTCAATCACAAGTTCTCCGACTTCCTCCTCTGTTTCTTCTTGTGTGAGTTTCACTTCTACATCGTTTTCTCCTTCCTTATTTTTTTCTTCCTCTTCGACTGCTATTTTTCCATCTACCTCAGCAGCTCGTATTTCAACATCGCCAAATTCTTCGTCCAAAGTTCGCACACGATTAATCTGTACATCTTCCTGAGCCTGATCCGCGATGGAAATTTCTTCTACACCAGAACCAATCGTCTTGCTCTCAAACGTGGGCATGGCGAACAGGTTTCCTTCTGGAATACCAGCAGATAAATCAAATGATTCCTTCAGAGCAGGTATTTCACTGACAAAAGGTGGGACCGACACGAGATTCCCTGCGGACACCACAGCACCTTCAGGAGCAGGTAAGTCAAATGATTCCATCAGAGCAGGTATTTCACTGTCAAAATGTGGCACCGATACAAGATTTCTAGCAGACACCACTGCACCTTCAATTCCATCTTCAAGAATTTCTGTCGTGGGCTTAGGTTGGGTGACACTGGATCTCGGGAGAATCAAAACAGAGTCTACACTGGCGTCTTCGCTCAATATTGATCCGGCGTCGACAATCACAGAAGGTGGAATTAAGATCTCAGGCTCTTCATCATGATGACTTGTAACTTCATGTTCATCTGAGGCAACTTCCACTTGCGTTGTGGCGTATGCCAGATCTTCAACATCTTTGGGTCCATCAACATCTTTGAGTCCATCAACATCTTTGGGCCCATCAACATCTTTGGGTCCATCAACATCTTTGAGTCCATCAACATCTTTGGGCCCATCAACATCTTTGGGTCCATCAACATCTTTGGGTCCCTCAACATCTTTGGGTCCCTCAACATCTTTGGGTCCCTCAACATCTTTGGGTCCATCAACATCTTTGAATCCATTAACATCTTTGTCCTCTTCCCTCAACGAACGAGATTTTTCATCGATCATATCTGGACTAGAAGCCCTCGAAGTCGTTTCTTCTTTAATGCCGAACGAAAGCGTATCTTTTTCTTTAGGCCTCAACTTGAAAGAAAAGTCAGCAACAACAGCTACCTCCTCACCGCTGTCTTCTTCAGAGTCTACTTCGTTTTGGGGCTCAACTTCCGCTTGGATTTCGGCTTCTTCGTGTTCTTCTTCTTCTTCTTCGATAGTTTCAGGAACCGGAGCCGTCAAAACCACTTTTGGGACCCTCCCAAAATCTGACACGACCAACTCGTCTTCCAAATGGAAACTTTTCGGTGGGCTTCCAACTGGGCTTTCAGTGTCATCCTTTGGAAGTTCGACTTTGGCGGGGACAGTTGGTTTGCACTCCTCTCGCTCCAGAACAGCTTCTGCGTCAGACTCCTCGAGGGTTTCAATCCGCAGATTTCGAAGTTCAGGCTTACTGTTACGCCTCAACTCAATATTGAAGGTGTCTTCGCTATCTTCAAGCGAAACTTTAGGCACCTTGGTGACAATTAATTGGATATCGTCATAAGAATCGTCAATGGTCTCAATTTTGAAACTGTCCACTTCAGTCGCCGGTATGTCTAATGCATCTACCAAATTCTTCTTTGAAGGTACTTTTGGAGAAGAGAAAGCCGGTTTAGAAGTTTCTCTTTTTTGCACTTTCAAATCACCTGGACTTTCCAACGTTTTCTCAGGCAAGGGAAATGTCACTTTTTCGTTTGAAAAATCACCCTCATCAAGAGCAAGTATTTCCTCCAGTCTCTTCCCAACTGCTTCATTGAACTCCTTTTCCGACATAGAAGATTGATCTGTTCCATGAGACTCCATGCGTTGGGGAGATTTTTCGTAGTGGAACGCATCAGTTTCTTTGTCGGTATCTAACGTTTCAGTTTCTTTGTCAGCATCGGCATCCAGTTTATCGTCACTTGCGTACTTGGCGACCAAAGTCTGCCACAACACCTCACCTTTGGCGTCACTCAGTTTCTGTAAAGTTTCATCGTCATGGATATCCTCTTTTTCTATCGATTCTGTCCTCATAGCGAGATTCTCTAACCCAGCAAACCGTGTGAGGCCTCCATTAGCCGCCCTCCATTTCCTCTCCTTCTCTTCTTGGTCTTCGTCTTCCTCGTCTTCGTCTTCTTCAAGAATCGTGAAAGCCGAAGTCTTTCGAGCGCTTCGACCGAGTTCTTCGAATCGGGTCCTCTCGGTGGCGTCTTCAACTTTGATTCTGGTCTCTGGATCAACAGGAATGACAACTGGCGTAAACTCTTCAACAGAAGCCTTCCCTGGCGTAAACTCTTCAACAGGAACGACAACTGGCGTAACTCTTTCAACAGGAGCAACAACTGGCGCAACTCTTTCAACAGGAGCCTTTCCACTATACTTCACACTCGCGGTCTCCACTCCAAGCTCATCCTTTTTGACGAACTCCACCCTTTGTTCTTCGACATCTATCCTGTCTTCACCATCACTTTTGACGGACTTTTGCACTTCTTCGGCGGCTACCAAAGCCAGAAACATGAGCCACACCCACAGGAACACATCACGCACTCTCTGCTTGGTGCTAGACAAAGAGTCTCTGGCTTTGTGATACGCGGCCACTGTTTTGTGCCAAGCTGAGCAGCAACACTCGACACACTCTGCGGCTTTGTGGTACACAGCCACACTTTTGTGGTACACTGACACACTTTGGTGCCAAGCCACACGGCAGCACTCGACACATTGAGAGGCCATGGCTACCGCAACATCAGAATTATTTGTTTTTACGCTCACAGGCTTGATTACCATCCCACTGTGGTGTTGAAATTGAACTTCCCCAGCGCAAAAAGCATACCCGCATGACAATGAAGCTTTCGTTTGATGAGCTACCAAGTATCTCTAGTACTTATGTATCGATCGCGCTGTAGAGAAAAATGCAAGAACGACATTTAGAAATTAGTCGAAATAGAATGTCTTCATTCATCAGCACATTTATGTAATTTCCCGCTCCGCTTAGGCATCGTTGAATTATCTTTTGCCTGACGTACACTTTTAAACACAAATTATGTATAATGATGAACAACATAATAATATAATAATGAATTACAAAATACATGATTACTGATTGATACGAATAGTTTTGAAGTGAAGTACCTCATTCCTATAAAAATCTTATGAATTTATCATGCAACAGATAAATTTAAGGGATTAGTAATACATATATAGAATAGGTAACACATTTACATCAACTGAAATAAAGTAAAATTTTTTCAATGAGTACGGAAAGAAAATTAATGTGTAACATTAATTTGATCCGATTAACAGCGAACTATTGGTCCTATGAGAACCTATTTATACTGTTCCCAGTGTGCGCTAGTACACTACCAAACTTATTACCTATTTTCCTTACTCTGTAGCGTTATAGTCCTAATGTTTTTACCAATTTTATTTTTTACACATTTATAGTCCCAAAGCTATTAATTATCCTCCTTATTGCACATTGTACACTATTATAGTCGGTAAATTATTCATTGTTGTAAAACAATAAAGTAATCACAAAGTTATAAATAATATAAATTACGATTTGTTTATTGTGTAATAAGTAGATAAATAAATCATGATCTCATTATGATATTTATTATAAATTATATCATTTTGAGCGTAACAAATTTTGTACTGAGTAATTATTACGTACATTAAAATATGTATGTACTATGTATTTATTATGTAAGTTTTTGCACGATTTTCAGAGGGCGGGGATGTTTTGAGAAACACAACCGTACTCTTGAAACCGTTGTAATTTATTGGAAAATATAACAAAATTGAGCACTCAGTTTTTCAGGTAACAGTTAGTAAACGCACCTTTTTGGGGGGAGGGGGGGGGAGAGGGTTCCCCCTCTCCCCTCCCACAGAACCACATCCCCTCCCTATGGAGAGGGATGAGGGGAGCGGGCGTAAGACATGATGGAGATCAAGTGAATATTACAATAAAAATTGATTGTGAGATGGAAAAAAGTCGGGTTGAACTTTAAAATAAAAAACCTGTGTAGTGAATTAGAAGTAAAACAATTTTTCTGAGACGGGAAAATGTGGTGCATCTGAATTTGAATTGAAATAAATTGAGGTGATGGATATAGTAAATTAGAAACAAAATAACATTTTTTGAGATGGAAAATGTGGTTCATCTAAATTTGAACTGAAATAAATTTAGAATGATAAAAAAAGTTTCAGGGAGTTCAAAATGAGAAATAGTTTCCAACAGAAAAGTAAAAGGTTTAGTGAAAAACCTAAATAGCTTTTGAGGGGTAAATAACGGGACACTAATTTAACCACAAACAACCTTTGCTCGAAAAAAAACATGAAACCGAATTTCAGTATACTGCATATTATAATGTTATATTAAATTTTTTCTAACTTGTAATTATTTATCTAAGACAAATAACTTAAGCATTAAAAAAATTACACAAATTTTGTGTGAGCAAGAAAAACTGAACTTTTAATTGATAATTATTCAATACAAATACCTTAAATATTTAAAAATTAGATAAATTTAGTGTGAGAGAAAAAAATGAAAAAATTCAAACTAGAAACTTCAATAATTTTAACGCGTCACAGAAAACAACAGAACTTAATTAAAATCGAAATTAATTTACGAAATTACTGTCAAAAAATACTAAAATATAAATCGTTCAACTAACGACAGACTGCGCTCGTGAATGTGAGTATAAAATAGGATTAAATTATATGAATATCAGTGAATTCGTGAAATATTCGAAAAATGAATCGATCAATACAAGAATGAATACAAGAATAAGGGTCAATGAATGCGCAAATGGCAGCATGAGTGCGCGAACAAAAAATGAGTACATGAAGAAAAATGAATATGTGAATAAAAATTAATATCTCAAGAAAAATGAACACGTAAAGAGAATGAATATGTGAAAAAATGAATGCATGAAGAGAAATGAATATGTGAAGAAAAATTTACATGTTAAGAAAAATTAATATGTGACAAAAAATGAATATTTGAAAAAAATTAATGTTTGAAAAAAATTAATGTGAAGATAAATGAATGTGTGAAGGAAAAATGAATGCATGAACTCCAAACCAAGTTTTCAAAAGCAACAAGACTTTTTATAGCAAATGAAAACGTTCCCCTAAAAAATATTTTCTTCCCTATAGTAAGTTCACAAAGAATTATAGATTTCTAAGAACTAAAAATTCTATTAAAAACGATTAAAATAATATTAATAATGATAATAAATGACAAAATTCAACTCTTACTCAACATGCTTTTCACAAACAATGAAAGTGAACAAACATAAAACGTTTAGAGATATTGTCCCAATCATAAAAACTTAAGCTATTGTAACAGAAACAATCATATGTAGTCTATTCATCATATCAAAATAGTATGAAAACAGGTTATATATTAACAAGTTATAAAGTAATTTTACATTTGTAGAGTACTTAAAACGTATATAGGACTGATCACACACGAGCACACACCTCCACACAACCTTTATACCATCACATTACTTATACACCATCACACAGCCTACACACTTCCTATGCACCGCCTACACACCACCACACAACCTTGACATCATCACACAACCTACTTACAACTTACACAATACCACGGAACCTACACACTATCTACACATCATCACACCACCACTCACCCCCACATTCCCACACTCCCACACGCCCCCACACAGCAAATCCCACAACCTACACACTACTGAGGTACGACATCACACAATATACCCACCTACACACCACTGAAGCAAGTCTCCTACACCACCTACACACCAATACACCACTACATCACCTACACACTATACGTACCACCTACACACCTACACACCCTACGTAATACCTATAGCACATAACGACACCCCCCACACACCTAAGCACCACTACACACCCTAAGCACCAACACACCACATACACCAGATGCACCACCTACACACCAACACACCACATACACCACCTGCACCACCTACACACCTATACAAAACCTACACACCACCTACACACCTACACACCACTACACACCCTACGCACCACTGAAGAAGACACCACACACCCGGGGTACACGCTCCAACACTGAGAGGTGTGTGTGTGTGCGTGGCCATGCCGCGAGCCAAAAATGGCACGCACACGCGCAGCAACACACGCACACGCGCTACACGCACACGAGCAACAACACGCACACGCGCGATGCCAAAACACGGCACAGAAAGCGCGTTCAAAATAGAAATGTGCGCTGTGTGACTCCCGTGTTTATTGGGGCAGCCCTAAAGCGGGCTGTTGTTTGATGGGGCAGCCCTAAAGTGAGCTGTTGCTTAATAGGGCAGCCCTCAAGTGGGCTGTTGCTTAATGGGGCAGCCCTAAAGTGGGCTGTTTGATGGGGCAGCCCTAAAGTGGGCTGTTGTTTGATGGCGCAGCCCTAAAGTGGGCTGTTGTTAGATGGGGCAGCCCTAAAGTGGGCTGTTGCTTAATGGGGCAGCCCTCAAGTGGGCTGTTGCTTAATGGGGCAGCCCTGAAGTGGGCTGTTGCTTAATGAGGCAGCCTTCAAGTGGGCTGTTGTTTGAAGGGGCAGCCCTAAAGTGGGCTGTTGTTTAATGGGACAGCACTAAAGTGGGCTGTTGTTTTATGGGACAGCCCTAAAGTGGGCTGTTGTTTTATGGGACAGCGCTAAGGTGGGCTGTTGTTTGATGGGGCAGCCCTAAAGTGGGCTGTTGTTTGATGGGGCAGCAGAAGTGGGCTGTTGTTTGATGGGGCAGCCCTAAAGTGGGCTGTTGTTTTATGGGGCAGCCCTAAAGTGGGCTGTTGTTTGATGGGGCAGCCCTAAAGTGGGCTGTTGTTTGATGGGGCAGCCCTAAAGTGGGCTGTTTTTTGATGGGTCAGCCCTAAAGTGGGCTGTTGCTTAATGGGGCAGCCCTCAAGTGGGCTGTTGCTTAATGGGGCAGCCCTAAAGTGGGCTGTTGTTTGATGGGGCAGCCCTTAAGTGGGCTGTTGTTTGATGGGGCAGCCCTACATTGGGCTGTTGTTTGAAGGGGCAGCCCTAAAGTGGGCTGTTGTTCAATGGGACAGCACTAAAGTGGGCTGTTGTTATATGGGACAGCCCTAAAGTGGGCTGTTGTTTTATGGGACAGCGCTAAGGTGGGCTGTTGTTTGATGGGGCAGCCCTAAAGTGGGCTGTTGTTTGATGGGGCAGCCCTAAAGTGGGCTTTTGTTTGATGGGGGCAGCCCTAAAGTGGGCTGTTGTTTGAAGGGGCAGCCCTAAAGTGGGCTGTTGTTCAATGGGACAGCACTAAAGTGGGCTGTTGTTATATGGGACAGCCCTAAAGTGGGCTGTTGTTTTATGGGACAGCGCTAAGGTGGGCTGTTGTTTGATGGGACAGCCCTAAAGTGGGCTGTTGTTTAATGGGACAGCGCTAAGGTGGGATGTTGTTTTATGGGACAGCCCTAAAGTGGGCTGTTGTTGGATGGGACAGCCCTAAAGTGGGCTGTTGTTGGATGGGACAGCCCTAAAGTGGGCTGTTGTTTTATGGGACAGCCCTAAAGTGGGCTGTTGTTTTATGGGACAGCCCTAAAGTGGGCTGTTGTTTTATGGGACAGCCCTAAAGTGGGCTGTTGTTTGATGGGGCAGCCCTAAAGTGGGCTGTTGTTTTATGGGACAGCCCTAAAGTGGGCTGTTGTTTGATGGGGCAGCCCTAAAGTAGGCTGTTGTTTGATGGGGCAGCCCTAAAATGGGCTGTTGTTTGATGGGGCACCCTTAAAGTGGGCTGTTTTTTTATGAAGTAGCCTTAAAGTGGGCTGTTGTTTTATAGGGATGCCATAAAGTGGGCTGTTATATGGGGCAGCCCTAAAGTGGGCTGTTGTTTTATGGGGCAGCCCTAAAAATGCTGTTGTTTTATGGAGAAGCCTTAAAGTGGACTGTTATTTTATTGGGATGCCATAAAATGGGCTGTTGTTTTAAGGGGCAGCCCTAAAATGGACTGTTGTTTAATGGGGCAGCCCTAAAAATGCTGTTGTTTTATGGAGTAGCCTTAAAGTGGACTGTTATTTTACAGGGATGCCATAAAGTGGGCTGTTGTTTTATGGAGTAGCCTTAAAGTGGACTGTTGTTTTATGGCGTAGCCTTAAAGTGGACTGTTATTTTATATGGATGCCATAAAGTGGGCTGTTGTTTTATAGGGTAGCCTTAAGTCATGCCCTAAAAGTAAGGTGCTGTTTTTTTGGGTAGCCATAAGTCATATGCTTTAAATTAGTCTGAAAGACCTGATTATTTCATACAGTAAGCACAAGTCCATGGGTTTCACATCTGAGGCATTTCCTTGAGTACGCGCTGAAGCCAGTAAATAGAGTGAAAATGCTGACAATTACTACGTTCAATATTCATCATTGGTTTTTAAACCAATACCATTTCTTCCTTAAACTCCCATTTCACCCTTCAGCCTTTACCATTTCTTCCCAAAAGCATTTCTCATTTCTTCCTTTACACTTCACTATTTCTCCCCTAAGCGTCATTATCACCTCCCTAAGCTTTCACTATTTCTTCTATAAGCATTGATTTTATGCTAAGCTTCCATAACTTTCTTCCTCTACCTTCATTATTTCCTCCCTTAGCTTTCACCATCCCCTCTATGATCCTTCACAATTTCCTCCCGCTGAAACAAATAAGTTAGGACATCATCAACACGGTCCCCGCGTACTAGGCCACATGTGTACCATTCAGCAAGTTGCTCATTCACGTACCCGTATAAATGAATGACATTTCACCTGTTTCGCAACCTCTTGAAGAAATATCTGTTTTCATACAAAATGAAATGCGTAAACTCTTGAAGAAATATCTGTTAATATACCATAAGAAATGTTACCATAAAATGGCATTGATGTACATATTTTTCTCAGGAAGGATGAAGGTAAATCTGAAGGAAAGGACAGTAATCGATTTCCCACTTTTCGGTGCCATAACATAAATGATTTAATCGAAATAAACAAGTTTTCTTCTATGCACTTTCCATCTGAAATGATTATATTACGAGTTATGGCGCTAGGTTTAGTTTCGTTGTTGATGACGAATGCGCTTGAAGAAACAGCTACTCATAGATTTTCGAATTTTTGTTGCTTGAATCATGGTAATAACATCGAAATAAACAACTTTTCTTCCATACACTTTTTTGTCAAATGAGTATTTAACGAGGTATAGCGGTAGGTTTGGTTTCGTCTTAGATGACGATCGCGCTGGAAGCGAGACTGCATTGCAGTGTAGCCTTCCGACGCGCACCTCGAATTACTTGCCGCTTCAAACACTAGAGTTGGGGTCAGTAATATACCGTTATAAGTAATAAAATACTCATTTCAGATGGAGAGTGCATAGAAGAAAACTTGTTCATTTCGATCTAATTAACTGTGTTTAGGCATCGAAATTTACAAAATCGATTACTCTTCTTTCCTTCAGATTTGCTAGGATGAAAATCTATTCGAGTAGTTAAGTCGATTTTCCAATTCTGCTACTCACAACCAAACCAAACCAACCAACGCGTTAACGCGTTCACTACGATTGTGCGGGTCGTGAAGTTGGTTTGGTTGGGTTGTAAAATGCAGATTGGTAAAATGCAGATTGTTAAAATGCAGATTGGTAAAATCGACTTACCTGCTTGAATAAGCTTCTATCCTATGTGAGAAATGTACAAAATATAAGTGCTCGATAATATTCTCATCGTGTTATAAAATTCCTTCAGAAAGAGGTCGCGAAATGATTTGAAATGATATACATTTACATGGGTGCGTATATGAACAATTTACCAAGTGGTACACATTTGTCCCACTCCGGAGTCAGCGTGTTAAGTGAGTACATATTTGCGCTGACACGTTAGGTAACAGTGGTAACAATTAACTTTTCATAACAACAAAACATGTACTTAAGTTGTGATCAACTGTACTGATATGACAAAAGGCATATATTTACGCGAGAGACGCCATAAGTGCGAGTGCAGCTACGTTGGAAAGAACGCGGGCTGTCTTCTGTCGTAGTTATTTAGGCCGCTAAGTGTGTGGTGGCACCCGCACTCCCTGCCTCTTTCTTTCTTTCTTTCTTTTATTCTTTTTCCCTCCCTCTCACTTCCTTTCTCTCTCTGTCACACACTCTCTTTCTTCTCTCCCTTACGCTTTCTTTCATTCTCTTTCTCTATGTCGCTCTTGCTCACTTTGTTTTTTAAACTCTTTTTCTTTCACCCTATCTCTTCCTTTCTTTTGTTCTCTTTCTCTTTGCCTTTCTCGTTCACTTTCTTTCTTTCATTCTATTTCTCTGTCTCTCTCTTCCTTGTTTAATTTTTTCCTTCGCTCACATTCTATTTCTCTCGCTCACTTTCTTTCACCCTCTTTCTCTTTGTCTCTCTCTTTCTCTCCCTCTTACAGCCCTCAGGCGAGGGGTCAACCTGAAGTCGACGTCGGGTTTATTTTACAAACCCAATCTATCGGGCAGGGCACGTAAAGCCTCATATATTACGTGAGAAAATATACATGAAAACATTCCTACGTAGCGGTCCGTACATCAATGAGCATAGAGGTCCGTACATCCCACCCAACGGAGTGAAACTTGTAGAAGCTGCTTCTGATTAGGTGAGCATGAGGGCAGATCTGAGGGAAGTGATATTAAGATTGGATCAGCACGAGGGCAGAACCGGAGGGGAAAATCCAGTTAACAATTTGAAAAATTCATTCAATTGAAAAACGCCTTTCACTTGACTGAAAAAAAACACTTAATCGAAAAAGCCCAATTTATTTGACTGAAAAAACAGCTCATTTAATCTAATCGGAAAATACAGATTCATTAATTGAAGGCAAACATTCCAATGAAAGAAACGCCATTCATTCAACTAGAAAAACGAGCCCTATCAAACAAGTAAAAAATAATGAGAAAAATTATTTATTTAAATGAAACAGCATCTTTCAAACAAGTAAAAAATAATCAGAAAAAATCACCTTTTTGGATGAAACAGCGCCATTTCTGAATTTATTTTTTTTAAAAGATTCACGTAAGAACAAAAACTTATGTACGTACATAGACGCACGAGCGGAACAAGCACGCGACGCACGGCCCGTAATGCATTAGAAGGTAATTAGTTACCTTAATTGCTTTGTAATTACCTCCATGACGCCCCTGAAGGTGCTATTGTGCGGTGATGAGGTGCCTATTGATATTGTCGTGTGCGTGTGTGCGTGTGTGTGTACGTGTGTGGGTGTGTATGTGTACATGTGTGTGTGTTGTTCACACATGCCACCTTTGTGTGAAGCGGACAAGGTCAAATGAATGGAGATGTATGCGTTTTTACGAATACTCAATGATGTATAGTATGTGTGTGTAATAGGGCGTGTAGTATATATGAGGTGTGTACTAGAGTGCTTAGGGCAAATGCTGCCTAGATACTACCAAAATGCGGCCTACAAATCAACAAAATTCTACCTACATACTACCTAAATGCTGCCAAGATACTGCCTAAACTCTAGTTAGACACTACCTAAATACTATCAAAATGCTGCCTAAATACTCCCAAAAGGCGGCCTTGACACTACTTGAATATTACCTAAATACTACCAAAATCCTGTCTTAATACCGAATAAATGCTGCCTAAATATAAAATAAATGCGGCCTAGACACTACTTGAACAATACTTAAATACCACCAAAATGCAGCCTAAATACTAAATAAATGTTGCCTAAATAATACCAAAATGCTTTTTAAATACCAAATAAATGCCGCCTAAATACCACCAAAACGCTGCCCAGACTAGACACCACCTAGAGATGCTCGCGTCGAGTCCCGCAGCAGCAGATAGGCCGAGAGTTGCCCTAGATAAGGTAGGCCTACCCGTCAGGTCAACAGGCGGCACTTCTGCCTCTCGCAAAGTGGGTCCAAAACTGCCGCGCTGATATTTAATGGCAACATTCAGTGAGTCTACTAATTATTCAATAATATCTGAATGTATCATTGATACGGCAATTTATCACTGCAATGGTTTATCGAGGTATTACTAATACATCAATGCATCACTGATGCATCAATGTATCACTGATGCATCAATGTGTCACTGATACATCAAGATATCACTGTAATGATTTATCGAAGTATCACTGAGAAATCAATGTATCTCTGGTACATCAATATATCAGTGATACATCAATGCATCACTGGTACACCAATGTATCCCTGATACCTCGACAAATCACTTTAAACTATGTAGAGCATTGCCTTAACAGGTTGTGTCGGTTGTGCCCGTCTGGTGCGTGCTGTGTTCCGGTGATAGTAACCGGTGGCCTAAGTCACTTATGTGACTTTTTATATAAGTCAAATACATTGGTCACTGGCTTATACTAAGGTGAGTCATCTATTTCCTCACCTAGGTGAGTCATCTGTTTCTTCACCTAGGTGGGTCATCTATTCACTCATCTAGGTGGGTCATGTATTCCCCATCTTAGGCCACTCATCTGGGTGAGTCATCTATTCATTCATCTAGGTGAGTCCCCTATATACCAACTTATGCCACTCACCTCATCACTCACCTAGATGAGTCCCCAATTCTTTTATCTAGGTCAGTCACCTATATACCAACTTAGGTCCCTCACCTAATCACTCACCTATTTGAGTCATCTATACATTTACTTAGGTGAGTCACCTATTTACCCGTTTAGGTCACTCACCTACTCACTCATGTAGGTGAGTGCCCGACCCAGCGGAGGCAGGCTCCACACCGGCGACATGAATAAGGCGTGAGTCACGCGTGCCCCACACACACACACCGACATGTACGGGAGCATGTGTACATGACAGACATAGACATGACGGACCTTACTTATGTCTATGTCTCAGTTGTTGTGTCTACGTCTCAATTGAAAACAATTAATTATTGTGTTGAATTCAGGTTTTTCACGTGATATTCATGTAGGCATTTGGTAGGTTTAATCTGTTTGTGGTGAGTCTGGGTGCGTTGCCTGATTTTATCTAGGTGGTGAATCTAGGTGTGTTACCTGATTTAATCTAGGTGATGAATCTAGGTGTGTTACCTGATTTAATCTAGGTGATGAATCTAGGTATGTTACCTGATTTAATCTAGGTGGTGAATCTAGGTGTGTTACCTGATTTAATCTAGGTGGTGGTGAATCTAGGTGTGTTACCTGATTTAATCTAGGTGGTGAATCCAAGCATGTTACCTGATTTAATCTAGGTGGTGAATCCAAGCATGTTACCTGATTTAATCTAGGTGGTGAATCTAGGTATGTTGCCTGATTTAATCTAGGTGGTGAATCTAGGTATGTTGCCTAATTTAATATAGGTGGTGAATCTAGCTAGGTATGTTGCCTGATTTAATCTAGGTGGTGAATCTAGGTATGTTGCCTGATTTAATCTAGGATTTGCGTATGGTATCTTCAGTCATTTTACTGTACTGAAATTGGTGAATGGTACTGAAATCATCTTCAAGTCAAAAATAACAAACCGGCAATATAAGTGAATGACACAAATACGTCTCGTAATCTCATCAGTCAAAAAGACAAAGGGGATAAAAGGTCTTGAGAATTAGGGGCTCCCCTAATGCTGTACTTGTGTAACACTTCACTACCTCTCTAATTTATGGTGAAGACTATTTGCGTTCAGCCATATTTTGTGTGTTCTGACCCTAATTCCCCACCAGCCACAATTGTGACGTAGTCTCGACCATAATTGACCACCATCCATAACATGGGCACAACCAAAACCATAATTTGGCAACTGCCATAATTTAAGCGGTCTCGACCATAATTCGCCACAAGCCATAATATGGGCCAATCTCGACTATATCTAGGAATCACCCTTAACTAAAAAACAGCTGTTAACCATAACCTAGGGCACCTATGTTGATACGACCAAACCACACCTAGACGAGCACTAGACCTAGATCTAGGTGGGGTTTGTGTGTTTAGGGGAAGTGGGGGAGTGGGGGAGGCGATGAAGGGGAGACAAAGGCCCCCTGTTCCCACAAGCACCCCGTGATGTACGGGGGGGTCTGGAGAGAACAGAGGGAAAGGGGGAGCAAAAAAAAAGAGGGAAGGGGGTGGAGGGAATGGAGAGACAGAGGGAAGGAAGAGGAATGGAAGAGGAGAAAAGGGGAGAAGGAAAGAGGGAAAGAGGAAAAAGGAGGGAAGGGGAAGCAGGAAAAGGGGAAAGAGAGAGAGGGAGGGGGAGGACGAAATGCAAATGGAGTAGGAGAAAAAGGAAGGAGGATGAAATGGGAGCGAAAGGGAGAGGAAGGTAGGAAGGGGAGGAGGGAAGGGAGAAGAAAGAGGAGAGAAGGGGAGGAAGGAAAGGAGTGGGGAGGAAGGGGAGGGGGGGAGGGAGAAGCAACAGCCAACAATACGCTTCTTGTTACAAAATTTGTGGGTTAATCCGAGTTCACTTCATGGTTGTGCTATCGGTGAATCATCGTTGTGTTATCGGTGAATCATCGTAGTCTTATCGATGAATCACCGTTGTGTTATCACCAAATTATCGTTGTGTTATCGTCGAATTATCGTTTTGTTATCGTCGAATTATCATCAAGGTTAGGTCGAATTATCATAAGCTACAATTGTATTATTATTCAGTTATTGCCGAATTATCACCGGATTATGGTCGAACAGACTCCGAAAACAGCGCTAAACAAGCAGCCATAAAGCAAGGTATGGTCTTCATAAAATACTGACCTCCCTCCAAACGTAATTTTATGGACGCGCCATAACCGTTTTATGGCCGATCATGGCTGAGGTGTCTGACGAAACGACCGAAAAGTTTAAGCCAAATTCAAACACGTCGTTTTTGTTTCGCTTATTTTATCGCTTATTTTTTTAATAGATGAAGTGATTTTGATTATTGTAAGGATGATGTTGTCACCTAATGTACATAGTTAATGTATTAACACAAATATACGTAAAATTACCACGTCAAAATTCGCATATAAATACAGGGTGTTCCAGAACAAGAGGTACAGAATTGCACACCAAGTAGAAAATGACAAAATAAATACTTTTCCTTCCATGAAATTTTCTGAAAAAAATCGGGTTTTTAAGATATTAGCTGTTTGTTGTTTTCAAGGATGAAATTTAATTACACAATTACTCGCAATATTTATTTTGAATTTACGTTACAAACACTTCTATTCTATGAGAGTTTAGAATAATAAAATGTAGCTTTCGTGATAACTGGCAAAAAAATTTACGCGAATGTTTTGGAATGTTCTAGATCGTGCTACCAGGACTTTCTTACTTAAAGCCTTCTTGCTAAAACTTTTTTATCGAATTACACTAAAAGTAAACTATATGTTGTAAACTCTCGTAGAATAGAAGTGTTTGTAACGTAAATTTAAAATAAATATGGCGATTAAGTTTTTAATTAAATTTCCTCCTTTAAAACAATAAACTGCTAATATTTCATAAACCCTTTTTTTGGAAAATTTCATAGAAGAAAAAGAAGAAAAAGTGATTATTTGGCCATTTTCTACTTGGTGTGCAATTTTGTGCCTCTTGTTCTGAAACATCCAGTATATGTTTTTCTGATACATAAATACATACTACATACACATTTGTGTACATACATAGTAAGGTGTGTGCATGCATATATATCTATATATATATATCTGATAACATATGCCAATATTTCTATACATATACGTACATAGCTGAACATGTACATAAAGATAACTATATTTAATTCCACACATTTGATGACTTTCAATGATGCGTATAGGTTCACACATGTGGATATTTATTGTATTTATACCAAACTTTATTGATTTATCTCAAAATTAGACCACATTCATCAACATACTGAAATTTAGCTTCGTTTTGTGAATATTTTACAAATTTGGGTTATTTTGAATATTTATAATTTCTTATCATTACACAAAATATCACAATACATACTACATAGCAAATACTATATCAATATACACACTACATGGTCCATGCTGTACTTTCATGCTACATACAACATAGTAAATGCCATAATATCACAACACATAATACATAGTCCATACTATATCACAATACGCACTAACTACATATATTCCCTAAATGGATATTCATCTGCATTACGCACCAGGTAAATATTGTACAGCAAATATTATGCCAAGCAGCAGTTTCGGAAGGGACAATATTAAAATCTCAAATTATCATAAAAATATCCTTATGAGAAATATTACGTCAAAAATAATCCCCACGTGAATATTCAAATAAAATTATCTTCAATAACATCACAAATATCGTTCAGAATTTCATAAATATTTTCCTGGTATGTTTCTTCAGTAAATATTTTCCACAGCAATATTATTGACAAGTGAGGTAAGCGCAACACAATATTTGTTGGCAAATATTGCATCCTCCGTTCAGAGGCGCGTGTGTGCGTGAATGTGCATGTGCGTATGTGCGCAGGTGTGTACGTGTATGTGTACGTATGTACGCAGGCGTGTGTGCGTGTGCGTAAATATGCGTGTTTTCGTGTATTTGTGGTGTGTTCTGACGTAGTGCACAGAGATATTAAGTATGTGCGCACGCTGTACGAGCTTAAACTGTACACGTGTATATGGATGTATACGTTCACGTACATTCAAATGTATAGATAAGTAAATGTATACACGTGCACACGCACACATACGCAAACTTACACACGTGTACACATACACACCTACACTCATACACAGGCGCACACGTACACACATGCACACATACACACGCACACACATGCGCATGTGCACACGTACACACACGCGCAGCTGCACAGGAAACACCACAACGCACACGGGCCGCGCAAAAGACGTACCGGAAACGGGTCGGGAGGCAGCCCGTCGGCGCCCGTAACGGGCAGCGAATACCGGTTATTTCAAGAGCATCTATGGGGATAGTCACTGTTATTTTGTTTTATTTCGTTATTTTGTTATTATTTCGTTATTTAATACAATCAGTTTTGTTATTACACTCCCTTATTTATTAGCATTTTTGTTATCAATTCAATTATAATTATTTTTTATTTTCCGTTTTGTTATTTTAGTTATCCCTTATCCTATTGCAGATATCTCTTATGTTATTACAGCAGTCCGTTATTTACCGCTATTTATCAGCACTGTTACCATCAATAACTTCACTAGGCAGCGTCAAATGCTAAATCGTCTCTATTTTATAACTATCTGATTATGCTAATTATCTTTAATTAACCTAGTGCTGATAAATTAGGCTAATTAAATTGCTAATTACAAGGCTAATGATATAGCTAATTAGCAAGGCGAATGGCATTTCTAAATAACTAGGCTAATTGTTAATGCTAATTAAGAAGGCTAAATATTAACACTATTGCTAATTATGTTACTAATCGTTATTATTGGGAACGTATACGGCAACCACCTAGGCGACACTTGCTAATTATGATACTTAGCAATGCTGTTCGTAATTTTGAACATTTACCCTACGTCTGAATGTTGAATCGGTTTCCAAGGTGATCATCTATGAAAATTATGTATACATAAATAGAAAGGCGTATAGCTACGGTTTACAGTATAATGATTAGAAAAACCAATATTAAAAATTAAAAAAACAATTATAATTTATTTCAAAAAATAAATACAAACTATATTAAAGTTTAACATCAATTATAACGTAATTGAAATAAAAACATAAAATTAAAATTAAAAACCAGTCATAGTAGAGTAAAAAGAAATGAATCAAGAGAAAAACATAAAATTTAAATAAAAAATCAATTATAAATTGATAGAAGAAAATTAAAAGAAAAAAATACCTGGATTATAGTGTTAGAAAATAAAAATAGAATTAATGCTTCGTATGACACTGCACATTCAACGTACAAAATTGTTGCAGCAAAAACATAGCAAAATTTAAAATAGAACTTTAGAGAATATAAAATTCAGCAAATAAGGGAACGTGACTTCCAACATTTCAGGAGATTTTGGGTCAGGTTGCTTTTATAACTAATTCAAGGAGATATTATCCTTTGAATTTGTGTCTATAACAGGCCGTATCTAGGATACTGCGAGGGGGACTGTTGAAATTTGCTCACGGTAGAGGAAACAAGGCAGGGTTATTTCTATGGGAGAAAATGCACCTCCTCTTGTTCGGCTAGCCAATAGAAAGGCTTTATTTCAAACAAAATTTATGACGTCACCAAAACGTCGTGTCGTTAGGCCAATAGGGGAGCCAGATTTGGGCGTAGCAGTGCTACCAGATGCAATATGAGCACTGCTATTGGTTTGTCGCCGTGCCTTCAGCAAAACCACACCGTCAACGAAAAAAAACTGGTTTGAACCTTCCTTGTTTCCTCTACAGTGATTTTGCTCTATGTTATTACTGAAGGCAGAGTGTTGAATTGTGCCCCATGTTATTACTGAAGGCAGAGTGTTGAATTGTCCCCTATGTTATTACTGAAGGCAGAGTGTTGAATTGTGCTCTATGTTATTACTGAAGGCAGGGTGTTGAATTGTGCCCTATGTTATTACTGAAGGCAGAGTGTTGAATTGTGCCCTATGTTGTTACTGAAGGCAGAGTGTTGAATAGTGCCCTATGTTATTACTGAAGGCAGGGTGTTGAATTTTGCCCTATGTTGTTACTGAAGGCAGGGTGTTGAATTTTGCCCTATGTTATTACTGAAGGCAGGGTGTTGAATTGTGCCCTATGTTATTACTGAAGGCAGAGTGTTGAATAGTGCCCTATGTTATTACTGAAGGCAGGGTGTTGAATTTTGCCCTATGTTGTTACTGAAGGCAGGGTGTTGAATTTTGCCCTATGTTATTACTGAAGGCAGGGTGTTGAATTGTGCCCTATGTTATTACTGAAGGCAGGGTGTTGTGTTGTGCCCTATGTTATTACTGAAGGCAGGGTATTGTGTTGCGCCCTATGTTATTACTGAAGGCAAGGTGTTGTGTTGTGCCCTATGTTATTACTGAAGGCAGGGTGTTGTGTTGTGCCCTATGTTATTACTGAAGGCAGGGTGTTGTGTTGTGCCCTATGTTATTGCTGAAGGCAGGGTATTGTGTTGTGCCCTATGTTATTACTGAAGGCAAGGTGTTGTGTTGTGCCCTATGTTATTACTGAAGGCAGGGTGTTGTGTTGTGCCCTATGTTATTACTGAAGGCAGGGTGTTGTGTTGTGCCCTATGTTATTACTGAAGGCAGGGTATTGTGTTGCGCCCTATGTTATTACTGAAGGCAAGGTGTTGTGTTGTGCCCTATGTTATTACTGAAGGCAGGGTGTTGTGTTGTGCCCTATGTTATTACTGAAGGCAGGGTGTTGTGTTGTGCCCTATGTTATTACTGAAGGCAGGGTGCTGTGTTGTGCCCTATGTTATTACTGAAGGCAGGGTGTTGTGTTGTGCCCTATGTTATTACTGAAGGCAGGGTGTTGTGTTGTGCCCTATGTTATTACTGAAGGCGGGGTGTTGTGTTGTGCCCTATGTTATTACTGAAGGTAGGGTGTTGTGTTGTGCCCTATGTTATTACTGAAGGCGGGGTGTTGTGTTGTGCCCTATGTTATTACTGAAGGCAGGGTGTTGTGTTGTGCCCTATGTTATTACTGAAGGCAGGGTGCTGTGTTGTGCCCTATGTTATTACTGAAGGCAGGGTGTTGTGTTGTGCCCTATGTTATTACTGAAGGCAGGGTGTTGTGTTGTGCCCTATGTTATTACTGAAGGCAGGGTGTTGTGTTGTGCCCTATGTTATTACTGAAGGCAGGGTGTTGTGTTGTGCCCTATGTTATTACTGAAGGCAGGGTGTTGTGTTGTGCCCTATGTTATTACTGAAGGTAGGGTGTTGTGTTGTGCCCTATGTTATTACTGAAGGCGGGGTGTTGTGTTGTGCCCTATGTTATTACTGAAGGCGGGGTGTTGTGTTGTGCCCTATGTTATTACTGAAGGCGGGGTGTTGTGTTGTGCCCTATGTTATTACTGAAGGCGGGGTGTTGTGTTGTGCCCTATGTTATTACTGAAGGCAGGGTGTTGTGTTGTGCCCTATGTTATTACTGAAGGCAGGGTGTTGTGTTGTGCCCTCTGTTATTACTGAAGGCAGGGTGTTGTGTTGTGCCCTATGTTATTACTGAAGGCAGGGTGCTGTGTGTTGTGCCCTATGTTATTACTGAAGGCGGGGTGTTGTGTTGTGCCCTATGTTATTACTGAAGGCGGGGTGTTGTGTTGTGCCCTATGTTATTACTGAAGGCGGGGTGTTGTGTTGTGCCCTATGTTATTACTGAAGGCGGGGTGTTGTGTTGTGCCCTATGTTATTACTGAAGGCGGGGTGTTGTGTTGTGCCCTATGTTATTACTGAAGGCAGGGTGTTGTGTTGTGCCCTATGTTATTACTGAAGGCAGGGTGTTGTGTTGTGCCCTATGTTATTACTGAAGGCGGGGTGTTGTGTTGTGCCCTATGTTATTACTGAAGGCAGGGTGTTGTGTTGTGCCCTATGTTATTACTGAAGGCAGGGTGTTGTGTTGTGCCCTATGTTATTACTGAAGGCGGGGTGTTGTGTTGTGCCCTATGTTATTACTGAAGGCGGGGTGTTGTGTTGTGCCCTATGTTATTACTGAAGGCAGGGTGTTGTGTTGTGCCCTATGTTATTACTGAAGGCGGGGTGTTGTGTTGTGCCCTATGTTATTACTGAAGGCGGGGTGTTGTGTTGTGCCCTATGTTATTACTGAAGGCGGGGTGTTGTGTTGTGCCCAATGTTATTACTGAAGGCGGGGTGTTGTGTTGTGCCCTATGTTATTACTGAAGGCAGGGTGTTGTGTTGTGCCCTATGTTATTACTGAAGGCGGGGTGTTGTGTTGTGCCCTATGTTATTACTGAAGGCAGGGTGTTGTGTTGTGCCCTATGTTATTACTGAAGGCAGGGTGTTGTGTTGTGCCCTATGTTATTACTGAAGGCAGGGTGTTGTGTTGTGCCCTATGTTATTACTGAAGGCGGGGTGTTGTGTTGTGCCCTATTTTATGTCACATGACACGAGCGTTCATCCTAGATACACGAGCATTTCCTACCTAACACACGCCGCAAATTACGGCAAACTACACACAAAATCAAGAAAACAAGGTAAACACGGCGTGTAAACAAGCACAGCGATAGGTACGCGGAACAGTGCGTTGTTTACGCGCAGCCTGGCGTGTTTACGCGTGTGTGTGTCGTCGCTTCCGTGTTCTTCTGGCGCTATTTGGCGACTTTTTGCGTCAGGACAATGCTTTGTGTGCTGCTGGGCGCAGCCGGCAACTGGCAACACTGATGTTACATCCCTCATATGGTAACACTGCAATGTTGCGTCCTTTGTATGGCAATACTGCAGAGTTACTTCCTTCGTTTGGCAACACTGCAATGTTACTTCCTTCGTATGGCAACACTGCAGTGTTACTTCCTTTAAATGGTAACACCGCAATTTTAATCCTTCATACGGCAACACTGCAATGTTACGTCCTTCGTTACGCAACACTGCAATGTTACGTTCTTCATATGGCAACAATGCAATGTTGACCCTTTATTTGGCAGCACTGAAATGTCACATCCTTCATATGGCAACACTGCAATGTTACTTCCTTGGTATGGCAATACTGCAGTGTTACTTTCTTCGTATGGCAACACTGCAGTGTTGCTTCCTTCGTATGGCAACACTGCAATGTTACTTTTTTCGCATGTCAACACTGCAATGTTATACCCTTCATACGGCAACACTGCAATGTTACCTCCTTCGTAACGCAACACTGTAATGTTACGTTCTTCATATGGCAACACTGCAATGTTAATTAACCCTTAATTTGGCAGCACTGCAATGTCACATCCTTCATATGGCAACACTGTAATGTTACCTCCTTCATATGCCAACACTGCAATTTTAATATTTCATACGGCAACACTGCAGTGTTACGTCCTTCAAATGGCAGCACTGTCACAACACCCTCATATGGCAACACAACACCATCACACCCTCATATGGCAACACTGCACCACCACACCCCAATGTGACAGAAATGCAGCACCACACCCTCATATGGCAACACTGCACCACCACACCCTCATATGGCAACACTGCACCACCACACCCTCATATGGCAACACTGCACCACCACACCCCAATGTGACAGAAATGCAGCACCACACCCTCATATGGCAACACTGCACCACCACACCCTCATATGGCAACACTGCACCACCACACCCTCATATGGCAACACTGCACCACCACACCCCAATGTGACAGAAATGCAGCACCACACCCTCATATGGCAACACTGCAACACCACACCCTCATATGGCAACACTGCACCACCACACCCTCATATGGCAACACTGCACCACCACACCCCAATGTGACAGAAATGCAGCACCACACCCTCATATGGCAACACTGCACCACCACACCCTCATATGGCAACACTGCACCACCACACCCTCATATGGCAACACTGCACCACCACACCCCAATGTGACAGAAATGCAGCACCACACCCTCATATGGCAACACTGCACCACCACACCCTCATATGGCAACACTGCACTACCACACCCTCATATGGCAACACTGCACCACCACACCCTCATATGGCAACACTGCACTACCACACCCTCATATGGCAACACTGCACCACCACACCCTCATATGGCAACACTGCACTACCACACCCTCATATGGCAACACTGCACCACCACACCCTCATATGGCAGCACTGCACTACCACACCCTCATATGGCAACACTGCAACACCACAGCACCCCAAAATGGCAACAGTGCACCACACAAACACCCGCACACACACCCCCCCCACTGAAAAGAAACACACTCACATTGTTCCCCATTCAGAGGAGTAACAGTAAGTTCAGCGACAGCGACCTGTAAAACTTATTTATGGCAACGCGGGATTATAAAAATGAGTTAATCTCATAAGCAACGTACGCAGGTACATACGTACGTCTCGGAGGAGCGCCCAGATGTACAAATGTATGGGTAGGGGTAGAAATATTATGTTTTTTAAAGCTGACCTAAGAAAAGAGAGAGTGAATGAAGTGCACTCTCAATGAGTAAGAGAGTACCCTCTCTATCCTCTTTTAAATGTCCTAGATACGTCAGAGTATTGACCTCAGTGAGCTTGTATCCTAGATACTCCAAAGAGTTACATCAACGATCTTGTATCCTAGATACACCAAAGTGTTACCTCAGTGAGCTTGTATCCTAGATACACCAAAGTGTTACCTCAGTGAGCTTGTATCCTAGATACACCAAAGTGTTACCACAGTGAGCTTGTATCCTAGATACTCCAAAGTGTTACCACAGTGAGCTTGTATCCAAGATACTCCAAAGAGTTACATCAACGATCTTGTATCCTAGATACACCAAAGTGTTACCTCAGTGAGCTTGTATCCTAGATACTCCAAAGTGTTACCACAGTGAGCTTGTATCCTAGATACTCCAAAGAGTTACATCAACGATCTTGTATCCTAGATACACCAAAGTGTTACATCAATGATCTTGTATCCTAGATACACCAAAGTGTTACATCAATGATCTTGTATCCTAGATACTCCAAAGTGTTACCTCAGTGAGCTTGTATCCTAGATACACCAAAGTGTTACCTCAGTGAGCTTGTATCCTAGATACTCCAAAGTGTTACCACAGTGAGCTTGTATCCTAGATACTCCAAAGAGTTACATCAACGATCTTGTATCCAGATACACCAAAGTGTTACATCAATGATCTTGTATCCTAGATACTCCAAAGTGTTACCTCAGTGAGCTTGTATCCTAGATACTCCAAAGTGTTACCTCAGTGAGCTTGTATCCTAGATACTCCAAAGTGTTACCTCAGTGAGCTTGTATCCTAGATACTCCAAAGTGTTACCTCAGTGAGCTTGTATCCTAGATACTCCAAAGTGTTACATCAATGATCTTGTATCCTAGATACACCAAAGTGTTACCTCAGTGAGCTTGTATCCTAGATACTCCAAAGTGTTACCTCAGTGAGCTTGTATCCTAGATACTCCAAAGTGTTACATCAATGATCTTGTATCCTAGATACACCAAAGTGTTACCTCAGTGAGCTTGTATCCTAGATACTCCAAAGTGTTACCTCAGTGAGCTTGTATCCTAGATACTCCAAAGTGTTACCTCAGTGAGCTTGTATCCTAGATACTCCAAAGTGTTACCTCAGTGAGCTTGTATCCTAGATACTCCAAAGTGTTACCTCAGTGAGCTTGTATCCTAGATACACCAAAGTGTTACATCAATGATCTTGTATCCTAGATACTCCAAAGTGTTACCTAAGTGAGCTTGTATCCTAGATACTCCAAAGTGTTACCTCAGTGAGCTTGTATCCTAGATACTCCAAAGTGTTACATCAATGATCTTGTATCCTAGATACACCAAAGTGTTACCTCAGTGAGCTTGTATCCTAGATACTCCAAAGTGTTACCTCAGTGAGCTTGTATCCTAGATACTCCAAAGTGTTACCTCAGTGAGCTTGTATCCTAGATACTCCAAAGTGTTACCTCAGTGAGCTTGTATCCTAGATACTCCAAAGTGTTACCTCAGTGAGCTTGTATCCTAGATACACCAAAGTGTTACATCAATGATCTTGTATCCTAGATACTCCAAAGTGTTACCTCAGTGAGCTTGTATCCTAGATACTCCAAAGTGTTACCTCAGTGAGCTGGTATCCTAGATACTCCAAAGTGTTACCTCAGTGAGCTTGTATCCTAGATACTCCAAAGTGTTACCTCAGTGAGCTTGTATCCTAGATACACCAAAGTGTTACATCAATGATCTTGTATCCTAGATACTCCAAAGTGTTACCTCAGTGAGCTTGTATCCTAGATACTCCAAGTGTTACCTCAGTGAGCTTGTATCCTAGATACTCCAAAGTGTTACCTCAGTGAGCTTGTATCCTAGATACTCCAAAGTGTTACCTCAGTGAGCTTGTATCCTAGATACTCCAAAGTGTTACCTCAGTGAGCTTGTATCCTAGATACTCCAAAGTGTTACCTCAGTGAGCTTGTATCCTAGATACTCCAAAGTGTTACCTCAGTGAGCTTGTATCCTAGATACACCAAAGTGTTACCTCAATGAGCTTGTACCCTAGATACACCAAAGTGCTACCTCGATGAGCTTGTATCCTAAATACCCCAAAAAATTAACCAATGGCTAGCTTGTTTAATTAAGAACTATATAAATAAACAGCAATGGCTTTTTTAATGTCTGCCAAAGCCCTAGTTTAGGCAAGGCAGAGAATTAGAGGCACATTTACGAGGTCTTTGAACCGCGTAGTAAAAAAACTACGCCCTAGTGAAGCCATTCAAGAAAACCCAAGGTCAGGCATTCATTCAGGATTCAGGCTGCGCAGAACACCGAAAATTTGATGCCACTGCGCAGGAGAGAAACCGGTTACTGGAGTGTTGGAGCGGCTACGTTATGGCGACACTCCAGAGTTGACGGAAGATAATGTCAACTAGTCGACATGCAAATTTCATAGATTTGTGTTAAATGTCAACTAGTTGACAGGAGTAAATGTCAACTAGTTGACAGGAGTAAATATCGACTAGTTGACAAGCGAATTTTGTAGACACGTGTTTAATGTCAACCAGTTGACAGGAGCAAATTTCAACAAGTTGACATGAACAGATTTCAACAAGTTGACAGGAAAAAATGCCAACTAGATGACAGGCGAAAGTCGTTGACAGGAGCACATATCAACAGGTTGACAGGAGAAATTATTATCAGGATGTTGACAGGAACATCAAGTGAAAACTGGTAACGCCCAAACCACCGGAAGTTCAGTGGTCTTTGTTGTGTGGTGTGGTTGTGTGGTGTGGTTGTTGTGTTGTGGTTGTGTTGTGGTTGTGTTGTAGGTGTGTGGTGTGGTTGTGTGGTGTGGGTGTGTGGTGTGGGTGTGTGGTGTGGGTGTGTGGTGTGGTTGTGTTGTGGTTGTGTGGTGTGGTTGTGTGGTGTGGTTGTGTGGTGTGGTTGTGTGGTGTGGTTGTGTGGTGTGGTTGTGTGGTGTGGTTGTTGTGGTTGTGTTGTGGGTGTGTGGTGTGGGTGTGTGGTGTGGTTGTTGTGTTTTGGTTGTGTTGTGGGTGTGTGGTGTGGTTGTGTGGTGTGGTTGTGTGGTGTGGTTGTGTGGGTTGTGTGGTGTGGTTGTGTGGTGTGGTTGTGTGGTGTGGTTGTGTGGTGTGGTTGCGTGGTGTGGTTGTGTGGTGTAGTTGTGTGGTGTGGTTGTGTGGTATGGTTGTGTGGTGTGGTTGTGTGGTGTGGTTGTGTGGTGTGGTTGTGTGGTGTGGTTGTGTGGTGTGGTTGTGTGATGTGGTTGTTGTTGTGGTTTGGGGAGCGAAAAATGGAGCAGGGGAGCAACAGATGGAGCAGGGGAGCAACAGATGGAGCAGGGGAGCAACAGATGGAGCAGGGGAGCGACAGATGGAGCAGGGGAGCGACAGATGGAGCAGGGGAGCAACAGATGGAGCAGGGGAGAAACAGATGGAACAGGGGAGCGACAGATGGAGCAGGGAGCAACAGATGGAGCAGGGGAGAAACAGATGGAGCAGGGGAGCAACAGATGGAGCAGGGGAGCAACAGATGGAGCAGGGGAGCAACAGATGGAGCAGGGGAGCAACAGATGGAGCAGGGGAGCAACAGATGGAGCAGGGCAGCAACAGATGGAGCAGGGGAGCAACAGATGGAACATGGGAGCAACAGATGGAGCAGGGGAGCAACAGATAGAGCAGGGGAGCAACAGATGGAGCAGGGGAGCAACAGGTGGAGCAGGGGAGCAACAGATGGAGCAGGGGAGCAACAGATGGAGCAGGGAAGCAACAGATGGAGCAGGGGAGCAACAGATGGAGCAGGGAGCAACAGGTGGAGCAGGGGAGCAACAGATGGAGCAGGGGGAGCAACAGATGGAGCAGGGGAGCAACAGATGGAGCAGGGGGAGCAACAGATGGAGCAGGGGGAGCAACAGGTGGAGCAGGGGAGCAACAGATGGAGCAGGGGAGCAACAGATGGAGCAGGGAAGCAACAGATGGAGCAGGGAAGCAACAGATGGAGCAGGGGAGCAACAGATGGAGCAGGGAAGGGAAGCAACAGATGGAGCAGGGGAGCAACAGATGGAGCAGGGGAGCAACAGATGGAGCAGGGAAGCAACAGATGGAGCAGGGAAGCAACAGATGGAGCAGGGGAGCAACAGGTGGAGCAGGGGAGCAACAGATGGAGCAGGGGAGCAACAGATGGAGCAGGGAAGCAACAGATGGAGCAGGGAAGCAACAGATGGAGCAGGGGAGCAACAGATGGAGCAGGGGAGCAACAGGTGGAGCAGGGGAGCAACAGATGGAGCAGGGGAGCAACAGATGGAGCAGGGAAGCAACAGATGGAGCAGGGAAGCAACAGATGGAGCAGGGGAGCAACAGATGGAGCAGGGGAGCAACAGGTGGAGCAGGGGAGCAACAGATGGAGCAGGGGAGCAACAGGTGGAGCAGGGGAGCAACAGATGGAGCAGGGGAGCAACAGATGGAGCAGGGAAGCAACAGATGGAGCAGGGGAGCAACAGATGGAGCAGGGAAGCAACAGATGGAGCAGGGGAGCAACAGATGGAGCAGGGGAGCAACAGATGGAGCAGGGGAGCAACAGATGGAGCAGGGAAGCAACAGATGGAGCAGGGGAGCAACAGATGGAGCAGGGGAGCAACAGGTGGAGCAGGGGAGCAACAGATGGAGCAGGGGAGCAACAGGTGGAGCAGGGGAGCAACAGATGGAGCAGGGGAGCAACAGATGGAGCAGGGAAGCAACAGATGGAGCAGGGGAGCAACAGATGGAGCAGGGAAGCAACAGATGGAGCAGGGGAGCAACAGATGGAGCAGGGGAGCAACAGATGGAGCAGGGGAGCAACAGATGGAGCAGGGAAGCAACAGATGGAGCAGGGGAGCAACAGATGGAGCAGGGGAGCAACAGATGGAGCAGGGGAGCAACAGATGGAGCAGGGGAGCAACAGATGGAGCAGGGGAGCAACAGATGGAGCAGGGGAGCAACAGATGGAGCAGGGAAGCAACAGATGGAGCAGGGGAGCAACAGATGGAGCAGGGAAGCAACAGATGGAGCAGGGGAGCAACAGATGGAGCAGGGAAGCAACAGATGGAGCAGGGGAGCAACAGATGGAGCAGGGAAGCAACAGATGGAGCAGGGGAGCAACAGATGGAGCAGGGGAGCAACAGATGGAGCAGGGGAGCAACAGATGGAGCAGGGGAAGCAACAGATGGAGCAGGGGAGCAACAGATGGAGCAGGGGAGCAACAGATGGAGCAGGGGAGCAACAGATGGAGCAGGGGAGCAACAGATGGAGCAGGGAGCAACAGATGGAGCAGGGAAGCAACAGATGGAGCAGGGGAGCAACAGATGGAGCAGGGGAGCAACAGATGGAGCAGGGGAGCAACAGATGAGCAGGGGAGCAACAGGTGTTTTTCTGCTACTAACAGGAAGTAAAAAGATGGTCAAGGCTAGTACTCTGGTGGTAGTGATGGTTGTGTGGTAGTGATTCTGTGGGGGTGATGGTTGTGTGGTGGTGGTGATTGTGTGGTGGTGGTGATTGTGTGGTGGTGATGGTTGTGTGGTGGTGATGGTTGTGTGGTGGTGATGGTTGTGTGGTGATGGTTGTGTGGTTGTTATGGTTGTGTGGTGATGGTTGTGTGGTTGTGATGGTTGCGTGGTTGTGATGGTTTTGTGGTGATGGTTGTGTGGTTGTGATGGTTGTGTGGTTGTGATGGTTGTGTGGTGGTGATGGTTGTGTGGTGGTGGTGGTTATGTGGTTATGATGGTTGTGTGGTGATGGTTGTGTGGTGATGGTTGTGTGGTGGTGATGGTTGTGTGGTGATGGTTGTGTGGTGATGGTTGTGTGGTGATGGTTGTGTGGTGATGGTTGTGTGGTTGTGATGGTTGTGTGGTTGTGATGGTTGTGTGGTGGTGATGGTTGTGTGGTGGTGGTGGTTATGTGGTTATGATGGTTGTGTGGTGATGGTTGTGTGGTGATGGTTGTGTGGTGGTGATGGTTGTGTGGTGATGGTTGTGTGGTGATGGTTGTGTGGTGATGGTTGTGTGGTGATGGTTGCGTGGTGATGGTTGTGTGGTGATGGTTGTATGGTTGTGATGGTTGTGTGGTGGTGATTTCGTTCGGACTGTACAACCCACACACGCACACAGACTGTCAACACACACACAGCTAAACACACGCACACATGTACTCCCCAGCCCAAGAAACGCACACGTGTGCGCTGAGCAGCGGCGCGGCCTTCTGTGTGTAGTGATGTGGAGGGGGGAGGGGGGAGAGGGGGAGGAGGGAGTGGTAGGCTGGTGAAATGTAAGACGTTTTCGTAAAATTGAAGTCCAAAGTAATAAATTTCTATATACATTTTACATTATTGTACGTCATCGTGGCACGTCAAAGGTTATCGTAATTTTTAGTATATTATCGCAGAACATCGCAATTTATCGCAAATTTCCGTACATTCCCGTAAAAAATGCCCATTATCGTGAATTACCGTGAAATACCATACTTTATCGTTAACTATGGTACGCTATTAAAAAAACATTATCGTACATTTTGAGGAATATTACACTCTATCATTAAACTGACTGATATTCATGTTTAATCTCATAATATGTAATCAATTTCCGTCGATTATGGCAAAAATGTTGACCTAGATTTCCGAATAATATCGTAAATATCCCGCCTTGTCGTAAATGTCCGTACAATATCGTAAAATATCCCGCCTTGTCGTAAATGTCCGTACAATATCGTAAAATATCCCGCCTTGTCGTAAATGTCCGTACAATATCGTAAAATATCCCGCCTTGTCGTAAATGTCCGTACAATATCGTAAAATATCCCGCCTTGTCGTAAATGTCCGTACAATATCGTAAAATATCCCGCCTTGTCGTAAATGTCCGTACAATATCGTAAAATATCCCGCCTTGTCGTAAATGTCCGTACAATATCGTAAAATATCCCGCCTTGTCGTAAATGTCCGTACAATATCGTAAAATATCCCGCCTTGTCGTAAATGTCCGTACAATATCGTAAAATATCCCGCCTTGTCGTAAATGTCCGTACAATATCGTAAAATATCCCGCCTTGTCGTAAATGTCCGTACAATATCGTAAAATATCCCGCCTTGTCGTAAATGTCCGTACAATATCGTAAAATATCCCGCCTTGTCGTAAATGTCCGTACAATATCGTAAAATATCCCGCCTTGTCGTAAATGTCCGTACAATATTGTAAAATATCCCGCCTTGTCGTAAATGTCCGTACAATATCGTAAAATATCCCGCCTTGTCGTAAATGTCCGTACAATATCGTAAATATCCCGCCTTGTCGTAAATGTCCGTACAATATCGCAAAATATCCCGCCTTGTCGTAAATGTCCGTACAATATCGTAAATATCCCGCCTTGTCGTAAATGTCCGTACAATATCGTAAAATATCCCGCCTTGTCGTAAATGTCCGTACAATATCGTAAATATCCCGCCTTGTCGTAAATGTCCGTACAATATCGCAAAATATCCCGCCTTGTCGTAAATGTCCGTACAATATCGTAAATATCCCGCCTTGTCGTAAATGTCCGTACAATATCGCAAAATATCCCGCCTTGTCGTAAATGTCCGTACAATATCGTAAAATATCCCGCCTTGTCGTAAATGTCCGTACAATATCGCAAAATATCCCGCCTTGTCGTAAATGTCCGTACAATATCGTAAAATATCCCGCCTTGTCGTAAATGTCCGTACAATATCGCAAAATATCCCGCCTTGTCGTAAATGTCCGTACAATATCGTAAAATATCCCGCCTTGTCGTAAATGTCCGTACAATATCGTAAAATATCCCGCCTTGTCGTAAATGTCCGTACAATATCGCAAAATATCCCGCCTTGTCGTAAATGTCCGTACAATATCGTAAAATATCCCGCCTTGTCGTAAATGTCCGTACAATATCGTAAAATATCCCGCCTTGTCGTAAATGTCCGTACAATATCGTAAAATATCCCGCCTTGTCGTAAATGTCCGTACAATATCGTAAAATATCCCGCCTTGTCGTAAATGTCCGTACAATATCGTAAAATATCCCGCCTTGTCGTAAATGTCCGTACAATATCGTAAAATATCCCGCCTTGTCGTAAATGTCCGTACAATATCGTAAAATATCCCGCCTTGTCGTAAATGTCCGTACAATATCGTAAAATATCCCGCCTTGTCGTAAATGTCCGTACAATATCGTAAAATATCCCGCCTTGTCGTAAATGTCCGTACAATATTGTAAAATATCCCGCCTTGTCGTAAATGTCCGTACAATATCGTAAAATATCCCGCCTTGTCGTAAATGTCCGTACAATATTGTAAAATATCCCGCCTTGTCGTAAATATCCGTACAATATCGTAAAATATCCCGCCTTGTCGTAAATGTCCGTACAATATCGTAAAATATCCCGCCTTGTCGTAAATGTCCGTACAATATCGTAAAATATCCCGCCTTGTCGTAAATGTCCGTACAATATCGTAAAATATCCCGCCTTGTCGTAAATGTCCGTACAATATCGTAAAATATCCCGCCTTGTCGTAAATGTCCGTACAATATTGTAAAATATCCCGCCTTGTGGTTAATATCCGTACAATATCGTAAAATATCCCGCCTTGTCGTAAATGTCCGTACAATATCGTAAAATATCCCGCCTTGTCGTAAATGTCCGTACAATATTGTAAAATATCCCGCCTTGTGGTTAATATCCGTACAATATCGTAAAATATCCCGCCTTGTCGTAAATGTCCGTACAATATCGCAAAATACTCATATCTTACTGTAGGTTTCTCTGAAATAACTTTCAGCTTTAAGTGAAACTTGAAACTCTAAAGCGGTGGCGGACAGCGCCGGGGCCTCTGTAACGGCCTACAATTCCTTCCGTACACAATAACCAAAAATCATAAAATGATCGCAGATTTTCTTGTAGTTTCCTTCATTCTTTCAGCATTTAGAAAAAAATTCTCCCCACTGTTCTCATCGGAAAAAAAATGATTGAACAAAACCTGAATGAAAAAGGTGAAAAAGCAGTTAATATTAACTTGAAATATATCTATGGAAGACAAAAAATGGCATTTCTGTTTCATTTTTTCATCTTACGAACAAAAAATCATGAATTTTTATTAAATATTTACCCTCAAAAATGTGAAAACATTCTGCGTTACTCACTGGTACGTCGGTACGTTCGTTTGGTACAATACCGCCCAGTTACACCGCCCAGTTACACCGCCCAGTTAGCTCAACACCGCCCAGTTACACCGCCCAGTTAGCTCAATACCGCCCAGTTACACCGCCCAGTTAGCTCAACACCGCCCAGTTACACAGCCCAGTTAGCTTAACACCGCCCAATTAGCTCAACACCGCCCAGTTACACAGCCCAGTTAGCTCAATACCGCCCAGTTACACCGCCCAGTTACATCGCCCAGTTAGCTCAACACCGCCCAGTTAGCTCAACACCGCCCAGTTACACAGCCCAGTTAGCCACACAGTTGACCCAGTTAGGCGGAGGAGTGCGGCAGTCATCCGGAAAATCAGAAAACTCGGAGCCTCCGGACATGCGGAACAGGTTTTTTTTACCGTGTAGCGGATCCGTGAGTACCGGTACCGGGGGGCTATGGCACCGGGGGGAGTGCGGTACCGGGGAGAGTGCAGTACAAAGAAATACACGGGTATTGCAACCTAAACACCAACACAACACCCCTCAAAGATTCCATCGTGGTTGGAGGTGAGGGTATTACAAGATCCAAATCTTATAATGAAATTATATCTAACCTTTTATTTATACGCACGCACCACGGCAAATGTGTTTTGTTCATGTAAAATAAAGACATGTAAGGATCAATGACATGTAAGGGTGAATGTCTTTTTTTGATAGATGTGATGAAAAATACTTGCATTTTCAGTTTTTGTCGTGAAAATTGGTTTCAACACACATCTTATAATATACTTTAAACATATTTCATTTCTAAACATATGTTATAGAACAAGGAATAAACAAATGTTTTTCCCTTGAAAATATGCAATGATCTATTTTTTTTAAAACACATTTAACGACCAATATCTCTTTTAGACACACGTAATGCTCAATCCACAAATAAAGATTTATTTTGCAAGAATACTTATTTACTGTTATTACATTTCCAAAGATTAAATTAGATTATTAGTTAGTTTAGGCCTCCCTATCCTCAACAAATGAGATCCAAAGAAAGGAAGAAGGAAGGCACCATTTAGTATGGAGTTAAGGGAACGCGGAATGTATGCAGAAAGGGCATAGAAACAGTAAGATGAGAAAGAAGTTCATGAAACAAGATCAAAGTCAAAGAAGAAAGTAGTAGGTTCTAAAACAAGGACAGCAGTGAACCGAAAAAAGATGGTCCGTAACAAAACAAAAACCTATGTTATTTTAGCAGAAAGAACGCCTACCTAACCTATAGCTCGGGCCCTCACGTAGTCCCCCTCGGAGCGCTAATTCCCATAGATACAATACCTGTATCCCCCTGAGGAGGTTACATTTTCAAATCAACGGCACGACTCAACAGATTTTCTGAAGAACGAAACAGCGAAAACTTTACATTTTCAACAAAATAGTGAACTTTCTAAGACCCTTTCGACCCGCGCACCGCCCTCACTGAGAAATCCATGAGATAAAGATCTGGAGACTAGGCAGGCCACATATCTTTTGGCCAAAATCTTGTAAAACTGTTCAAGCAACTGGCTTAGAAGGCGGATATTTGCAGAGTAAAATATTTTTACATTCAACATGAGATGCAGAAGCACTTTTGGTGGTGACGGAGAAATTAAATCTATAATTATAACGTGAGGAAATTTTAGTCAGACCAAACGATTACACGCGCCGTCTCGCATGAGGAATTTTGTCCTCAATGTTTAATTTTTTACGTTTGAATCTCAGTAAGAGTTAATTAAATCCTTTGGCAGAGTGGAGGAAAATGTTCCCGAATCGTTTTGAACGATCCTCTTTATTTGCCATGAATTCATTTCACTCTTTTTTGTCATTTTTCCAACACTTAAACGTTAGCATTTCTGTACGCATAACAACGCCCCCCCCCCTTAAAAAACCTCCGCTATTACAGCCCCCCGCCCTAAAACCTCCGCCATTACAACCCCCCCTAAAAAGCCTCCGCCATTATAACCCCCGCCCTAAAACCTCCACCATTACAACCCCCACCCTAAAAACCTCCACCATTACAACCCCCGCCCTAAAAACCTCCGTCATTACAACCCCCCGTCACTAATTACAACCCAGCCATTACAACCTTCATCACTATCAGTACGAGGGTAATGTGGGCACAAATACGTATGTTGAAGATTTAAATCTTCACGTATGTGTTATCATATCCACATTTTCAGTATCAGATGAAGAAACTACACGCAATAACGTTCGTTATTCGTTTTAGTTATTATGTTTACCGTCATTTTCTTCATTCGCGAATTTTCAGTGTTATGTATTGATCATGATCGAACTCCGTCATTTTTGACGGCGCGTCAAAAATGCGGCGTGCCGTCAAAAAAAGAGGTTCTCAAGAAATTTCTGGAACGTAAAATTTTTGGAGAATAGAATCTCTGGAAAGTCAAATTTCAGTGAATGTAAAATTTCTGGACGTTAAATTTGAGGAACGTAAAATTTCAGGAGCTCATCACGATAATCGATTAAAAACCACCAATGAATGGACAGCGTGCAATTGTTTTGAATAGGCCACAACTTTTATACGAGATGAATATGATTATTAAAACTTACCAATATTGTTCTTAAAGAAGTGATAAGCCCTTGCTGAAGAAATGGCGCACGTGCATATCTCCATTCATTAATTATCAATTACCATTAATAAATTCATTCAACTGATAATCGGAAAAATATACTACCAATTTATCAATGAAAATTAACGTAAAACTTTAGTTTCCTTCATAATTGTGACGCAGGATAAACAAATTAAAAAATTCATTTATTAAACTCGCATGAATCAATTCGATTAGTATCTAATATGAAAAAATAAATAAATAAAAAACGTACAAACTTGAATTCAAATTGCCACAACAAATGCTCAATTTTAGCAGGTACGGAAAAACGTCCTCAGCAAAGCATCACAGAAGTAATGACTGCCTTTGAAAGAGAAGGAAAAACGACCTCAGCAAAGCATCTCAGAAGTAATGACTGCCTTTGAAAGAGAAGGAAAAACGACCTCAGCAAAGCATCTCAGAAGTAATGACTGCCTTTGAAAGAGAAGGAAAAACGTCCTCAGCAAAGCATCTCAGAAGTAATGACTGCCTTTGAAAGAGAAGGAAAAACGACCTCAGCAAAGCATCTCAGAAGTAATGACTGCCTTTGAAAGAGAAGGAAAAACGTCCTCAGCAAAGCATCACAGAAGTAATGACTGCCTTTGAAAGAGAAGGAAAAACGACCTCAGCAAAGCATCACAGAAGTAATGACTGCCTTTGAAAGAGAAGGAAAAACGACCTCAGCAAAGCATCACAGAAGTAATGACTGCCTTTGAAAGAGAAGGAAAAACGACCTCAGCAAAGCATCTCAGAAGTAATGACTGTCTTTGAAAGAGAAGGAAAAACGTCCTCAGCAAAGCATCTCAGAAGTAATGACTGCCTTTGAAAGAGAAGGAAAAACGACCTCAGCAAAGCATCTCAGAAGTAATGACTGCCTTTGAAAGAGAAGGAAAAACGTCCTCAGCAAAGCATCTCAGAAGTAATGACTGCCTTTGAAAGAGAAGGAAAAAACGACCTCAGCAAAGCATCTCAGAAGTGATGACTGCCTTTGAAAGAGAAGGAAAAACGTCCTCAGCAAAGCATCTCAGAAGTAATGACTGCCTTTGAAAGAGAAGGAAAAACGACCTCAGCAAAGCATCTCAGAAGTAATGACTGCCTTTGAAAGAGAAGGAAAAACGTCCTCAGCAAAGCATCTCAGAAGTAATGACTGCCTTTGAAAGAGAAGGAAAAACGACCTCAGCAAAGCATCTCAGAAGTAATGACTGCCTTTGAAAGAGAAGGAAAAACGACCTCAGCAAAGCATCACAGAAGTAATGACTGCCTTTGAAAGAGAAGGAAAAACGACCTCAGCAAAGCATCACAGAAGTAATGACTGCCTTTGAAAGAGAAGGAAAAACGACCTCAGCAAAGCATCTCAGAAGTAATGACTGCCTTTGAAAGAGAAGGAAAAACGTCCTCAGCAAAGCATCTCAGAAGTAATGACTGCCTTTGAAAGAGAAGGAAAAACGACCTCAGCAAAGCATCTCAGAAGTAATGACTGCCTTTGAAAGAGAAGGAAAAACGTCCTCAGCAAAGCATCTCAGAAGTAATGACTGCCTTTGAAAGAGAAGGAAAAAACGACCTCAGCAAAGCATCTCAGAAGTAATGACTGCCTTTGAAAGAGAAGGAAAAACGTCCTCAGCAAAGCATCTCAGAAGTAATGACTGCCTTTGAAAGAGAAGGAAAAACGACCTCAGCAAAGGCTCTCAGAAGTAATGACTGCCTTTAAAAGAGAAGGAAAAACGTCCTCAGCAAAGCATCTCAGAAGTAATGACTGCCTTTGAAAGAGAAGGAAAAACGACCTCAGCAAAGCATCTCAGAAGTAATGACTGCCTTTGAAAGAGAAGGAAAAACGTCCTCAGCAAAGCATCTCAGAAGTAATGACTGCCTTTGAAAGAGAAGGAAAAACGACCTCAGCAAAGCATCTCAGAAGTAATGACTGCCTTTGAAAGAGAAGGAAAAACGACCTCAGCAAAGCATCTCAGAAGTAATGACTGCCTTTGAAAGAGAAGGAAAAACGACCTCAGCAAAGCATCTCAGAAGTAATGACTGCCTTTGAAAGAGAAGGAAAAACGTCCTCAGCAAAGCATCTCAGAAGTAATGACTGCCTTTGAAAGAGAAGGAAAAACGACCTCAGCAAAGCATCTCAGAAGTAATGACTGCCTTTGAAAGAGAAGGAAAAAGGTCCTCAGCAAAGCATCTCAGAAGTAATGACTGCATTTGAAAGAGAAGGAAAAACGTCCTCAGCAAAGCATCTCAGAAGTAATGACTGCCTTTGAAAGAGAAGGAAAAACGTCATCAGCAAAGTATCTCAGAAGTAATGACTGCCTTTGAAAGAGAAGGAAAAACGTCCTCAGCAAAGCATCTCAGAAGTAATGACTGCCTTTGAAAGAGAAGGAAAAACGTCCTCAGCAAAGCATCTCAGAAGTAATGACTGCCTTTGAAAGAGAAGGAAAAACGTCCTCAGCAAAGCATCTCAGAAGTAATGACTGCCTTTGAAAAAGAAGGAAAAACGTCCTCAGCAAAGCATCTCAGAAGTAATGACTGCCTTTGAAAGAGAAGGAAAAACGTCATCAGCAAAGTATCTCAGAAGTAATGACTGCCTTTGAAAGAGAAGGAAAAACGACCTCAGCAAAGCATCTCAGAAGTAATGACTGCCTTTGAAAGAGAAGGAAAAACGTCCTCAGCAAAGCATCTCAGAAGTAATGACTGCCTTTGAAAGAGAAGGAAAAACGTCATCAGCAAAGCATCTCAGAAGTAATGACTGCCTTTGAAAGAGAAGGAAAAACGTCATCAGCAAAGCATCTCAGAAGTAATGACTGCCTTTGAAAGAGAAGGAAAAACGACCTCAGCAAAGCATCTCAGAAGTAATGACTGCCTTTGAAAGAGAAGGAAAAACGACCTCAGCAAAGCATCTCAGAAGTAATGACTGCCTTTGAAAGAGAAGGAAAAACGTCCTCAGCAACGCATCTCAGAAGTAATGACTGCCTTTGAAAGAGAAGGAAAAACGACCTCAGCAAAGCATCACAGAAGTAATGACTGCCTTTGAAAGAGAAGGAAAAACGTCATCAGCAAAGCATCTCAGAAGTAATGACTGCCTTTGAAAGAGAAGGTAAAACGACCTCAGCAAAGCATCTCAGAAGTAATGACTGCCTTTGAAAGAGAAGGAAAAACGTCATCATCAAAGCATCTCAGAAGTAATGACTGCCTTTGAAAGAGAAGGAAAAACGACCTCAGCAAAGCATCTCAGAAGTAATGACTGCCTTTGAAAGAGAAGGAAAAACGACCTCAGCAAAGCATCTCAGAAGTAATGACTACCTTTGAAAGAGAAGGAAAAACGACCTCAGCAAAGCATCTCAGAAGTAATGACTGCCTTTGAAAGAGAAGGAAAAACGACCTCAGCAAAGCATCTCAGAAGTAATGACTGCCTTTGAAAGAGAAGGAAAAACGTCCTCAGCAACGCATCTCAGAAGTAATGACTGCCTTTGAAAGAGAAGGAAAAACGACCTCAGCAAAGCATCTCAGAAGTAATGACTGCCTTTGAAAGAGAAGGAAAAAAGACCTCAGCAAAGCATCTCAGAAGTAATGACTGCCTTTGAAAGAGAAGGAAAAACGACCTCAGCAAAGCATCACAGAAGTAATGACTGCCTTTGAAAGAGAAGGAAAAACGTCATCAGCAAAGCATCTCAGAAGTAATGACTGCCTTTGAAAGAGAATATAAAACGACCTCAGCAAAGCATCTCAGAAGTAATGACTGCCTTTGAAAGAGAAGGAAAAACGTCATCATCAAAGCATCTCAGAAGTAATGACTGCCTTTGAAAGAGAAGGAAAAACGACCTCAGCAAAGCATCTCAGAAGTAATGACTGCCTTTGAAAGAGAAGGAAAAACGACCTCAGCAAAGCATCTCAGAAGTAATGACTGCCTTTGAAAGAGAAGGAAAAACGACCTCAGCAAAGCATCTCAGAAGTAATGACTGCCTTTGAAAGAGAAGGAAAAACGTCCTCAGCAAAGCATCTCAGAAGTAATGACTGCCTTTGAAAGAGAAGGAAAAACGACCTCATCAAAGCATCTCAGAAGTAATGACTGCCTTTGAAAGAGAAGGAAAAACGACCTCAGCAAAGCATCTCAGAAGTAATGACTGCCTTTGAAAGAGAAGGAAAAACGACCTCAGCAAAGCATCTCAGAAGTAATGACTGCCTTTGAAAGAGAAGGAAAAACGACCTCAGCAAAGCATCTCAGAAGTAATGACTGCCTTTGAAAGAGAAGGAAAAACGTCCTCAGCAAAGCATCTCAGAAGTAATGACTGCCTTTGAAAGAGAAGGAAAAACGACCTCATCAAAGCATCTCAGAAGTAATGACTGCCTTTGAAAGAGAAGGAAAAACGTCCTCAGCAAAGCATCTCAGAAGTAATGACTGCCTTTGAAAGAGAAGGAAAAACGACCTCATCAAAGCATCTCAGAAGTAATGACTGCCTTTGAAAGAGAAGGAAAAACGTCCTCAGCAAAGCATAGGTACGTCTGGCCGAAAGTCGAAGTTGTCTGAGAGAGACCGTCGGACTCTAAACCGAACTGTTAGAGAGGGTCGCAAGACCACGGCCCCTAAAATCACTGCAGACCTCACACAAATCTAGATTCTACGGAAGAGCTACAGTTAGAAAACCTCTGCTCTCAAAGACTAACGTTCCGAAGCGTTTAGAGTGGTGTTGAGACCACCAGAATTGGTCTGTCAAGCAGTGCAATGGTGTACATTTTTTGACGAATCGTCGTTTCCCTTATTTCCGACCTCCGGCCGAGTGTACGTTTGGAGACAGCCAACAGAAGCCTTCAATCCAAACTGGCTTCACCCAACCGTAAAACACGACGGAGGTTCTGTGATGATCTGGGGTGCTATTTCTTGTAAATCTGCAGGGCCAGTGCTTTCCCATCATAGAAGAAGTAACAGCTGAGACTATTTAGGAATTTTGGGCGACCAAGTTCATCCTATGGATCGAGCCCTGTTTCCGGAGGGGAACGCCGTCTTTCAAGATGACAATGCCCCAATCCATGCAGCTAGAATTGTTAAAGAATGGCATGGGGAACATTCTAATGAAGTTGACCATTTCATCTGGCCACCACAATCCCCAGACCTCAACATTACTGAGCATGTATGGTGGCTTTTAGAGATTCAGGTAAGAAGTCGATTTCCGCCGCCATCGTCTCTACAAGAACTGGAGGGGGTTAAGTAAAGAACGGGCTAAAATTACTTAGGAAACAATGCACAATTTGTATAAATCAATACCTCGGAGAACTGAGGCTGTAATTGCCTCAAAAGGTGGACGTAAAACATATCGATATATATTTTATTAAATTTCCAAGGTGTTTCCATTATGTTTATGCAACCCCTGTACATACTCCAACTGTAGTAGAGCGCATCAAGCACCGAATCGATTTTGAAAGCAGTCACAAAAAATTATTTTATTAACCACAAGTTTCGTAAAAAATACATCATAAAGCATTTCAAATCAGTCATCGAAAGGATGAGTTTATTAGTCACAAGTACCGTAAACAAATGTCAAATACGATCTTTATCCAAGGTAGTTACCATGACTAAATTTTAATAATATGAAGAGGTAATGACAGAAAGTAGTTACCATGACTTGAAATCATAATAATATGAAGAAGTAATGACAGAAAGTAGTTACCATGACTTGAAATCATAATAATATGAAGAAGTAATGACAGAAAGTAGTTACCATGACTTGAAATCATAATAATATGAAGAAGTAATGACGGAAAGTTGTTACCATGACTTTAAATCATAATAATATGAAGAAGTAATGACAGAAAGTAGTTACCATGACTTTAAATCATAATAATATGAAGAAGTAATGACGGAAAGTTGTTACCATGACTTTAAATCATAATAATATGAAGAAGTAATGACGGAAAGTTGTTACCATGACTTTAAATCATAATAATATGAAGAAGTAATGACGGAAAGTTGTTACCATGACTTTAAATCATAATAATATGAAGAAGTAATGACGGAAAGTTGTTACCATGACTTTAAATCATAATAATATGAAGAAGTAATGACGGAAAGTAGTTACCATGACTTAAAATCATAATAATATGAAGAAGTAATGACGGAAAGTTGTTACCATGACTTTAAATCATAATAATATGAAGAAGTAATGACGGAAAGTGGTTACCATGACTTGAAATCATAATAATATGAAGAAGTAATGACGGAAAGTGGTTACCATGACTTGAAATCATAATAATATGAAGAAGTAATGACGGAAAGTGGTTACCATGAGTTTAAAATCATAACACAAGGAGGTAATGACATCAGGTTGTTACTAAGACTAATAATAGTACGAAGAGGTAATGACAGAAGGTAGTTACCATGAGTTTAAAATCATAATATTACGAAAAGGTAATGACAGAAGGTAGTTACCATGAGTTTAAAATCATAATAGTACGAAGAGGTAATGACAGAAGGTAGTTACCATGAGTTTAAAATCATAATAGTACGAAGAGGTAATGACAGAAGGTAGTTACCATGAGTTTAAAATCATAATATTACGAAGAGGTAATGACAGAAGGTAGTTACCATGAGTTTAAAATCATAATAGTACGAAGAGGTAATGACAGAAGGTAGTTACCATGAGTTTAAAATCATAATAGTACGAAGAGGTAATGACAGAAGGTAGTTACCATGAGTTTAAAATCATAATATTACGAAGAGGTAATGACAGAAGGTAGTTACCATGAGTTTAAAATCATAATATTACGAAGAGGTAATGACAGAAAGTAGATACCATGACCAATATTACGAAGAGGTACTGACAAAATAATGATGCGATGAGTTAATGACAGTAAAAACACGAAATCATCGTATTACAAAGAAGTAATGATATAAAGTAGTTTCCATGACTAATATCACGAAGAAGTAATAAGAGATGGTAGTTAGCAGTGACTAACATTACGCAGAGGTAATAACAGAAGGTAGATACCATCACTAATATTGCGAAGAGATAATGCCAGACGGTAGTTACCATGACTTCAATGATATAAGGTAGTTACCTTCACAAATATTAAGTAACGGTAATGATATAAGGTAATTAATATGACTTTAATGTTATAAAGTAGTTACTATTGATTATTATTACGAATAGGTACTGCCACAAGGTCGTTACCATAACGTTAATGATACCAAGTAGTTACCATAACAAACACTACGTAAAGGTAATGATATAAGGTATTTACGATACGTAGAAGTACTGACAGATGTAGTTACCATGACTAACATTAAGGTAGTTACGATGAGCAACATTAATTAGAGGTACTGCCAGAAGGTAATTACCATGACTAACATTAAGGTAGTTACCATGACTAACATAACGAAGAGGTACTGCCAGAAGGTAGTTACGATGACCAACATTACGTAGAGGAAATGACAGAAGGTAGTAACGAAGAGGTAATGACAGAAGGTAGTTACCATGACTAACATTAAGGTAGTTACGATGACCACCATTACGTAGAGGTACTGACAAGGTAGTTACGATGACTACCATTACGTAGAGGTACTGACAGAAGGTAGTTACGATGACTACCATTACGTAGAGGTACTGCCAGAAGGGAGTTACGATGACCACCATTACGTAGAGGTACTGACAAGGTAGTTACGATGACCACCATTACGTAGAGGTACTGACAAGGTAGTTACGATGACTACCATTACGTAGAGGTACTGCCAGAAGGGAGTTACGATGACCACCACTACGTAGAGGTACTGACAAGGTAGTTACGATGACCACCATTACGTAGAGGTACTGCCAGAAGGTAGTACCATGACTACCATTACGTAGAGGTACTGCCAGAGCAGAAGACGCGCCGGGCAGCGAGGGTGTCACGCGGGCTGCCGCCGTCCAAAATACCTCACGAATGCGGCAAAAACACAAAAAATAACCATCCCCAGTGAGGGGGTCCATTCACGGGAAGAAAACTACTAAATTCATTGACTTACCTTAAATCAAAAGATTTGCGCTCGAGCTACGTCCTTTTTCACCAAACTTGTACCTGTGTTCGATCTTTTCACCGTATAATTAAAAATAGAACTGTATTCAACAGACTCGTGGAGCGAAGTAGAAGCAGTGGCGGAGACGAATTTTGATACAAAGTAACACACCTTACACCACAACGTCTCAACCGCAACTGAGTGAGCAACCTTTTCGCTCGAGCTCTCGTCTCAAGAATACTGAGGTGAGGCTGTACAGAAATATCCTGAAATATTTCTTTCTTTCAAACGCCAAGCAATCTTAAACATAAATCCAAGAACTTAACGACCAATTTATGAGTTAATAGAAGAAACGTTCATGCTACAACGCACGATTATGCGGATAATTCGGCAGAAAAAGCTGTTGAATTTACCATTTCTGTGACAGTTGGCAACACTGAACACCACCCAAAAAGAGATGCCAAAGGTCGCTTTTGAAATACCTCGCACGTGCTCAGTATTTCTATAATTGGACCTTTTTACCAGCAAAAGCTTCGATTTCACGCCCTAACCTGTAGCAACTTATAAATTACCCGCTTACGGCACATAAGTGAAGTAGACTGTAAAGGGAACATCAGATAGTGGTAGGCTTTAGCTGGGCAGTCGCAAGGGAAAAGGCAGTGCGGTCATCAGTCGGAAATGCCTTCATGAACAAGGTTTCCCTTCACAAGTTGTCTACCCCCATTTAAATATCTTCAACGTGAAATTTTTCATGATTCACATCACCTACACAGTGTGAAAATGAATGTTTAAAAATAGCGTAGAGAAAGAATTACGTATTCGAATAATTTAAGCGACTGAAAAATGCACAAATATTACAGAAAAATAATAATATAGAAATTGAAAGTGATGGTCCAAGTTTGTAGTTCGGGCAGAGCCAAAAGGAAGATGTGGAGACCCAAGTTGGAGTTTAGAAAGACCTTACTTTTGTCGAAAAAGAATAGGTTTTTATTTGGTTGTAGGCCATCTTTTTCGGTTCACTGCTGTCCTGTTTTTCCGCACCTACTGCTTTCTTCTTTAACTTTAATTTTGTTTCATAACTTTCCTTCTCAACTTATTGTTTCTATGCGCAGGGGATCTTGTGTGGGAACACCCCTTGTGCATAGATTCCGCGCTCCCTTCCTTAGCTCCAAGCCGATTGGTTCCTTCCTCCTTTCGGAACACCTTTGTTGGGGGTTCGGGAGGCTTAAACTGACTTATCCAATCTAATCAAACTAACTAAGGAACAAGTATAGAAAAAATATTCACATGTAAACTACAAAGCTTTCGTTTAAAATAATTTCACACACTTTTTAATTTTCAACGTGACTGAAACCATAATTTAATTTACGACGTGACTGAAACCATAATTTAATTTACGACGTGACTGAAACCATAATTTAATTTACGACGTGACTGAAACCATAATTTAATTTACGACGTGACTGAAACCATAATTTAATTTACGACGTGACTGAAACCATAATTTAATTTACGACGTGACTGAAACCATAATTTAATTTACGACGTGACTGAAACCATAATTTAATTTACGACGTGACTAAAACCATAATTTAATTTACGACGTGACTGAAACCATAATTTAATTTACGACGTGACTGAAACCATAATTTAATTTACAACGTGACTGAAACCATAATTTAATTTACGACGTGACTGAAACCATAATTTAATTTACGACGTGACTGAAACCATAATTTAATTTACAACGTGACTGAAACCATAATTTAATTTACGACGTGACTGAAACCATAATTTAATTTACGACGTGATTGAAACCATAATTTAATTTACGACGTGACTGAAACCATAATTTAATTTACGACGTGACTGAAACCATAATCGTAAGTCGCACTGGAAAAAGTTACAACAGCAATGTAGTCATCAGAATAAAAGCATAAAAATATGAAAATAATATTTTAACATACAATCTACATGCATATAAAACTTTGAATCTCTTGTTTCTTTGCCAGCTGGCTTATTACATTCGAAACTTTGCCTCCAGTAATAACATAGGGCACAATTCAACACTCTGCCTTCAGTAATAACATAGGGCACAACACCCTGCCTTCAGTAATAACATAGGGCACAATTCAACACCGAGCCTTCAGTAATAACACAGGGCACAACACAACACCCTACCTTCAGTAATAACATAGGGCACAATTCAACACCGAGCCTTCAGTAATAACATAGGGCACAACACCCTGCCTTCAGTAATAACATAGGGCACAATTCAACACCCTGCCTTCAGTAATAACATAGGGCACAACACCCTGCCTTCAGTAATAACATAGGGCACAATTCAACACCCTGCCTTCAGTAATAACATAGGGCACAACACCCTGCCTTCAGTAATAACATAGGGCACAACACAACACCATGCCTTCAGTAATAACATAGGGCACAACACAACACCTTGCCTTCAGTAATAACATAGGGCACAACACCCTGCCTTCAGTAATAACATAGGGCACAATTCAACACCCTGCCTTCAGTAATAACATAGGGCACAATTCAACACCGAGCCTTCAGTAATAACATAGGGCACAATTCAACACCCTGCCTTCAGTAATAACATAGGGCACAACACAACACCCTGCCTTCAGTAATAACATAGGGCACAACACAACACCCTGCCTTCAGTAATAACATAGGGCACAATTCAACACCCTGCCTTCAGTAATAACATAGGGCAAAATTCAACACCGAGCCTTCAGTAACAACATAGGGCACAATTCAACACCGAGCCTTCAGTAATAACATAGGGCACAACACAACACCCTGCCTTCAGTAATAACATAGGGCACAATTCAACACCCTGCCTTCAGTAATAACATAGGGCACAACACAACACCCTACCTTCAGTAATAACATAGGGCACAATTCAACACCGAGCCTTCAGTAATAACACAGGGCACAACACAACACCCTACCTTCAGTAATAACATAGGGCACAATTCAACACCGAGCCTTCAGTAATAACATAGGGCACAATTCAACACCGAGCCTTCAGTAATAACACAGGGCACAACACAACACCCTGCCTTCAGTAATAACATAGGGCAAAATTCAACACCGAGCCTTCAGTAATAACATAGGGCACAATTCAACACCGAGCCTTCAGTAATAACATAGGGCACAATTCAACACCGAGCCTTCAGTAATAACACAGGGCACAACCCAACACCCTGCCTTCAGTAATAACATAGGGCACAATTCAACACCCTGCCTTCAGTAATAACATAGGGCACAATTCAACACCCTGCCTTCAGTAATAACATAGGGCACAATTCAACACCCTGCCTTCAGTAATAACATAGGGCACAATTCAACACCCTGCCTTCAGTAATAACATAGGGCACAATTCAACACCCTGCCTTCAGTAATAACATAGGGCACAATTCAACACCCTGCCTTCAGTAATAACATAGGGCAAAATTCAACACCGAGCCTTCAGTAATAACATAGGGCAAAATTCAACACCGAGCCTTCAGTAATAAACATAGGGCAAAATTCAACACCGAGCCTTCAGTAATAAACATAGGACAAAATTCAACACCCTGCCTTCAGTAATAACATAGGGCAAAATTCAACACCGAGCCTTCAGTAATAACATAGGGCAAAATTCAACACCCTGCCTTCAGTAATAACATAGGGCAAAATTCAACACCGAGCCTTCAGTAATAACATAGGGCAAAATTCAACACCGAGCCTTCAGTAATAACATAGGGCAAAATTCAACACCGAGCCTTCAGTAATAACATAGGGCAAAATTCAACACCGAGCCTTCAGTAATAATATTTGCCTTAACAAGTTCACACGCTCTATACTTAGTATGGTCATCCGAGAATTTTTTTTTAAATTTGTTAACAACAAGCCGTATCGTATGAAAATGAGGGTGATACCTTAGATTTATTTATTAACTTTGTTTAGATAAGAAGAAATTATCGCTGAAAATTTCAAAACAAATTCTTCTAGCCTGTCACACTACTAAATACTAACAAAAACAACAAACAACTAATTATTCAAATCACTCACGCTACAAAATACTAAAAAATAACAAAATCAAAGAATTACTCTAACCATCTACGCTACTATACACACTGACAAAAACGACAAAACCAACATAAGCAACAAATTCCACTATTCTCTCACGCACCTAAACAATGTAACGAAAACAACACAACAACAACAAAATAAACTTACCTCACATTTCTAAATACTCTAACAGAAACAAAAAAGCAATAAAAATAGCATATTCCTCCAATCACTCACGCACCTAAACAATCTAACGAAAACAACACAACAACAAAATAAACTTACCTCACATTTCTAAATACTCTAAGCAATAAAAATAGCATATTCCTCTAACCACTCACGCTACTAAACAATCTAACAAAAACAATAAATTTCTCTAGCCATTCACACCACATAGCAAACCCAAACCTCTCTTTCTACCTTGCATCATTAAATACTTCCGAGTCCAGTGAGACCAAAATCGTCACTGTAGCTGAAAAACTGAAGGAGGATATGCATTTTGAAACCCCCAAATCCGAGGTATTTAGTATAGGCAAAACAAAAAAATAAACAATTTTAAATAAATTTTTTTAAATTTTATTTGTCAGGTTAAAACCTTGAAATCATTATAGAGTAATACAGAGACATAGGAGATGACATAGCAACGTCACGCCGTGAAGAAAGTGCCAATTCTTAAGGGGGAGGTGTAACATGATAAAATACCACTTCCCCTTCCCCTCCTCCCCCCCCCCCCCCCCCATCCTTTAAGCCCCCGTAGCAGGCGAACGAGTGAACGTACGAGTCTAATTTTTTCACAGGACGTACCTGACCTCTTATACTTCCTATAGCAGCAAAAATCCCTATTTCTACAATGGTCTCAAAACCCTGGATCCCTATGGGAGTCGCTCTCCTTAAAAGTACATTTTTTTTAATTGAAGTTTTTAACTACATCGCTTCACTTGTTTCACCTATTCAAGCACTACTACTTATGAGAAAAAATACATATATAAAAAAATTCTCGAATGCGGAGTTCCACTAGCTTCACATAACTAAGCGCTAAAGAGCAAATAATATTAGAAAAACGCATCCGTGTTAAATTTTATTAAATTCATAACTCCTCAAGTTACACTTGTTTTTACTGACGTAAAAATAAATATTTTTATTACGGCACCTTTCCGAATCATTAAAAATCGCATGATTAACTCCAACATTTAAAGGCGATTACTGAACGTACATCCATAACTATAGACCAATTTCTACATTACGGATTTCTATTGAGATTTTTGAATAATAGTACACAAATAAATACGCTTCTATTTGAAGGATCCATAAACTATAGACCAATTTTCACATTACGGATTTCTAGTAAGATTTTCCGAGAAATAGAGCATAGTTCAATTTAGAGCTGTGGACTGTTGTCTGTACCAAACGATCCAGCTATGTTCCCCAAAAATCACCAACTCAATCCTTACTGAGTCATCCACAATTTCTCTACCAAAATATAAACGAGGAAAGTTTGGCACTCACCATTTTCCTTGACTTTAAACAAACACTTATCAGCGTAGATTTTGTGTATGTGAGCGAGGTGACTGAAGTGGTTAATGTAATTGTTTTCACGGTACTAGTGATATTTTACCCTAGGGAAACAAAATAATTGTTTAATATACCTGGGACATCTCCCTCATCGTGTAATATTCGATAATTGCTTCATCCATAAAAGGAAATATGAATGTCACTGAGAATGCAAAATAACATTCCACTGATCATGTGCTATATTTTTATTCTGTATTGTCTCACTCATCGTGTAATATTCAATAACTACTTTTTTTAAACAAAATTATGAAAAATTTGTTCATAATTTTGATTCATAAAAAATTTGTTCATATTATTCATAAAGGGGAATATGAACGTCACTGAGAACTCGAAATAACATCCCAGTAATCCTGTGCTGCAGTTTTATTGTATTTCGAGAGTTATTATTTAGTTGGCATTAGGAGACTTCCTCACAAATGGTTCAAATCCTACCCATCCTACGCAATACTACGCGTAGTAACAGGCAATTCTATTGGGTAGGCCAAAAAGTTCGTTCGTTTTAAGAATGCCATCGTTCCGACCTCCTAAAGATTATTTGTACATTCTTATTCCCTAAATCCCGTATCCGGTACCGCCTCCAAGCAGTGAAATTAAAATATTTTTGGTTGCATTCGAGCTCATGAAATGGTGGGCCAGGTAGAGCACTACTGAAATCTAATGCTTTTTACTTTAAAAGAAAAGCAACAGATGCTGCCTATACACGTGGCATAAATTTGGTTAACTGTTGCATTCTTTCTTTTCTGAATTAAAAAAGCATTAGATATCGGTGGTGGGTGCTCAGCTTGTTCCACCATGTCATGGGCTCGAATGCAATTAAAAACGTCGAAAATTTTCTACTTGAATGCTAATCGCACACTAACGTAAACATGATCGTTGTACCGAATACAGGATTTAGAGAACAAGAACAATAAAATGATTTTTAGATGGTCGGAAAGATAACATTAAAAAAGCGAACGAACTTTTAGGCCAGCCCAATATTACAGAGCTACAAAACACAACGCATGGAGTTCCTCAAGGATCTGTCCTCGGACCTCGTCTATTTCTTATTTTTATAAATATCTTAAAATTAACCTGTTGGACCTTTTCTTTTTCTTATTTTATGAACAAAAGCGTAAAATGAACACCTTGGGCTTCGTCTTTTTCTTCTATTACTGAAAAATTTCTGCCGCAAAAAAACACCATGTTCATCTTGTTCTCTAATTTGTATAACAATATCACAAAAATCATTACGAAACTTCTTTCATTCAGGTTTATATAAACAATGTCGTAAAATGAATACTTTGGACCTCCTTCTTTCCAGATTTTTATAAACAAAATCGAACAATCAACAACTCAAACCTCTTTCTTTGCATATTGTTATGAGCAATATCGCAAAGTGATCACGTTGGACCCTCTTCTTTTCTCATTTTTATGAACACTTCCGTAAAATGAACATCTATTTTTGAAATCCAACCTTTATGTGGCCAACAGCTCTTTAGTATTAAGTTTTTCCTTCGAAAACACCACAACCATAACCAGCTAAACAAATACAAAATTAAACCTAAAAATTAAAATTAACCTGACCCAGCAAATCAGGGGTGGTGTAATGTGTACTATAGATATAGTGATCGCTGTCCCTCCCTTCCCTCCATCCCTCCCCCTGCCCTTCCTTCCCTCTGTCCGTCCCTCCTTTCCTCTGTCTCTCCGTCCCTCCCTCTATCCCTCTGTCCCTCCGTCTATCCCCCACCCCCACCAGTGGGGTACGCACCACAGATACACATGTGCGCACCACAGATACAACATACAACACCGTCATTTTTGATAGGCGAGTGCGCTGGCATTATTGGTGGGACCTGCAAGGAAATTCAAAGACTTATCAAACCCATACCTGTGATAGTTTTGTGCATTATTTGTTATAATTTATGTACATCTTATGATATAAAATCTTCCTAATTAGTTTCCATACGTGTGGAAGAAATTAAAGCCTTATTATTCAGCTATTCATAAAAAAACGTTTTCTATAAAACAGAAAACGGTTTGCACACATCTTCTATCAACACCAACTGTGACAAAATTAAACTAGCTAGAGAAGTTACCTATATTTACTCGAAATAATGAAAGGTAAAGGGAAAACATGAAATGAAAAATGGATGGCACAGCAACAATTTGTTTCCAACGTTAAAATTTAAAGAACAATTTTTGTAAAATGCTGCAGGTAAAATTATGTATACGCTCACAACGACAACATTGTTTACTTCTACGCATAGGAAATAAAGAGAAAGAAACACAAACATCTTATTCCCAATAAAGATGATGCGGAAAACATCAAGGGTGTTAAAATATCTTAACACAAAAACCCTTAGTTGGCATACACGCACGGGCATCCTAATGCCCATGTCAAAAAAGTTTAACCGCCCGCGGTTGTTATATGCTGGTACTTCGTAGTTCAATTTTCTAACTTTCCTTGTTCAGTTAAATGTCAAATTTCCACAAAAAGTTAAGTGTCCAATTGATTCCAATTATTTTAACCATGTCCATTTAACTAAATTAAACCATTAATTTCATCTCACCAACTAGGTGGACGCTGAAGGATTTATTTATAAGATTTATTCAACCAAACTAACAAGATGGAGTACTTAGTATATAGCCAAATGAAGTCATTAACTTGACCGGACCAGTTATGAGTACTACTTAACATAAGATTTATTCATTTATAATATTTATAATTACCATTCGTTCATCAGATTTATCCAACCTAACATCCATGTGGACTACTTACCAGTGCACATTTATTTATGTACAAGATATATAAGACTCATTTATTTCTCATTTATTTATAAGGTTTCTTCAACCTAATGAACCATGTGGACTACTTAATATGAAATTTATTTATGTTTAAGATTTATAAGAATCATTTACTTATAAGATTTATCCAACCTAACCAACTATTTGGGCGACAACACACACATGAAAATACAACAAATTAAATTACAAATAATTATCTAATTATTAGATAGTACTTAATTAAATTGACAATTAATTATTTAAATTGCAAATAAATTAAAACACAAACAGGAATAACAATCAAATATCTTATATTCCAACACCTCACGCACGCCCAACAGAATACAATAAACTAAGGTTAAATTATATTATAGGTTAGTTTAAGCCTCCCTAACCGCTACAAAAAAGAGCGTACCGAAGAGAGGAAGGAATCGAAATATAAAGTTATAAGAAAATATATTACACTGAGTTATAAAGGGGCTTTGCAATAACAATCATGTGGAGTTTATTTTATGTATTCCATCACATATAGGAATGTGTGAGTGTGGGAGTGGCTGGCGTTAATTATGGCTCTAATTATGGCGTTAATTAGCACGTTAACTACTTATTATGGTGTTAATTGAGGAGTGAATTACTGCGGTAATTTGCTATAGCGTAACAAATTCACTGACGTCATTATTACATTCGTAAAACCAATATATCCATCCCAACAGTACCGCTTTTAAATTATTCGTGTACTTGTGCACTGGTGAAACTCGTATCATAGATACGGTCACTAGTATCACAGATACGGTCACTAGTATCACAGATACGGTCACTAGTATCACAGATACGGTCACTAGTATCACAGATACGGCCACTAGTATCACAGATACGGTCACTAGTATCACAGATATAGTCACTAGTATCACAGATATAGTCACTAGTATCACAGATACGGTCACTAGCATCACAGATACTGTCACTAGCATCACAGATACGGTCACTCGTATCACAGATACGGTCACTAGTATCACAGATACGGTCACTAGTATCACAGATACGGTCACTAGTATCACAGATACGGTCACTAGTATCACAGATACGGTCACTAGTATCACAGATACGGTCACTAGTATCACAGATATGGTCACTAGTATCACAAATACGGTCACTAGTATCACAGATATGGTCACTAGTATCACAGATACTGTCACTAGTATCACAGATATGGTCACTAGTATCACAGATATGGTCATTAGTATCACAGATACGGTCACTAGTATCACAGATACGGTCACTAGTATCACAGATATGGTCACTAGTATCACAGATACTGTCACTAGTATCACAGATATGGTCACTAGTATCACAGATATGGTCACTAGTATCACAGATACGGTCACTAGTATCACAGATACTGTCACTAGTATCACAGATACGGTCACTAGTATCACAGATACGGTCACTAGTATCACAGATACGGTCACTAGTATCACAGATACGGTCACTAGTATCACAGATACGGTCACTAGTATCACAGATACGGTCACTAGTATCACAGATACGGTCACTAGTATCACAGATACTGTCACTAGTATCACAAATATGGTCCCTAGTATCACAGACATGGTCACTAGTATCACATATACGGTCACTAGTATCACAGATACGGTCACTAATATCACAGATACGGTCACTAGTATCACATACGGTCACTAGTATCACATACGGTCACTAGTATCACAGATACGGTCACTAGTATCACAAATACGGTCACTAGTATCACAGATACAGTCACTAGTATCACAGATACAGTCACTAGTATCACAGATATGGTCACTAGTATCACAGATACGGTCACTAGTATCACAGATTCGGTCACTAGTATCACAGATACGGTCACTAGTATCACAGATACGGTCACTAGTAACACAAATATGGTCACTAGTATCACAGATACGGTCACCAGTATCACAGATACGGTCACCAGTATCACAGATACGGTCACTAGTATCACAGATACGGTCACTAGTAACACAGATACGGTCACTAGTATCACAGATACGGTCACCAGTGTCACAGATACGGTCACCAGTGTCACAGATACGGTCACTAGTATCACAGATACGGTCACTAGTATCACAGATACGGTCACTAGTATCACAGATACGGTCACTAGTATCACAGATACGGTCACTAGTATCACATATACGGCCACTAGTATCACAGACACGGTCACTAGTATCACAGATACGGTCACTAGTATCACAGATACGGTCACTAGTATCACAGATACGGTCACTAGTATCACAGATACGGTCACTAGTATCACAGATACGGTCACTAGTATCACAGATACGGTCACTAGTATCACAGATACGGTCACTAGTATCACAGATACGGTCACTAGTATCACATATACGGTCACTAGTATCACAGATACGGTCACTAGTATCACATATACGGCCACTAGTATCACAGATACGGTCTCTAGTATCTCAGATACGGTCATTAAGCATCCTTATGAACGTCACAGAGAGACGGAACAAGCGGACACCAAACAAATATATAAATAAATCAACACACCAAGGGTATTATTGGGCATGATACAAATTAATCGGAATACAAAAGATATATAATTTAAATGATATAGTAATATATTTATGTAATATAATAGTTTTTATTTTTATTTACAATAGAAATAAAATCTCATACATATGATCGATAATGCAATTTGCAAAGTAAAACAAAAATACAAAATAAATTAATGAATAATCACAAAACACCACAATGAGGTACGCTCATAATACATAAAGAAATACCAACACACCAAAAATATTCAATATACATTTAAATACTCAAAATACTTATTCATTAAGGTGTAAAACAAACACTACACAGGGCACTACACAGCCCTACACACAGCGGTCACATGCAAGCGTGACGCAAGGCTGTATCCTGTATAGATCCTTGCTTTAATACAACCACAACACAGGCTGAGGATGAATATGGCCTTGAGAGCGGTGTGGGACATGCGGGTGTGTGGCGCTGTGTAGTTCTGCGTAGTGCTCTGTGTGGTGACGTGTTGTTCTGTGTAGTGCTCTGTGTGGTGACGTGTAGTTCTGCGTAGTGCTCTGTGTGGTGACGTGTTGTTCTGTGTAGTGCTCTGTGTGGTGACGTGTTGTTCTGTGTAGTGCTCTGTGTGGTGACGTGTTGTTCTGTGTAGTGCTCTGTGTGGTGACGTGTTGTTCTGCGTAGTGCTCTGTGTGGTGACGTGTTGTTCTGTGTAGTGCTCTGTGTGGTGACGTGTAGTTCTGTGTAGTGCTCTGTGTGGTGACGTGTTGTTCTGTGTAGTGCTCTGTGTGGTGACGTGTTGTTCTGTGTAGTGCTCTGTGTGGTGACGTGTAGTTCTGCGTAGTGCTCTGTGTGGTGACGTGTAGTTCTGTGTAGTGCTCTGTGTGGTGACGTGTTGTTCTGTGTAGTGCTCTGTGTGGTGACGTGTTGTTCTGTGTAGTGCTCTGTGTGGTGACGTGTTATTCTGTGTAGTGCTCTGTGTGGTGACGTGTAGTTCTGCGTAGTGCTCTGTGTGGTGACGTGTTGTTCTGTGTAGTGCTCTGTGTGGTGACGTGTTGTTCTGTGTAGTGCTCTGTGTGGTGACGTGTTGTTCTGTGTAGTGCTCTGTGTGGTGACGTGTGTGTCTGTGAGACGGCTACTCACTGCGTCAGCGTCAGACGGTCTCTGGCCCCTCCCAGTCGGTGCTGGGGTTGTGGGGTTTGTGGGGGTTGTTGGGTTTTGGGGGTGGTGGGGTTGTGGGGGTTGTAGGTTGGTAGGGTTGTCGGAGGCTGGGGGGGTTGTGGGGTTGAGGAGGTTGTGGGGGTTCTGGGGGTGGTGGGGTTGTAGGGGTTTTGGGGGTGTAAGGTTCTGTTTTCACCTGAACAAAATTTTATTGAATTAAAAAGAATATAATTCTGCATTACGAGCATTTAACAAAGCGGCCTTTTTGGAGAAGACAATTTTGTCTTTTGAAGAATACATTTTACAAAAATTAATGTCATCAAATAAAAAGCGCTTTTTCCTGACTAACATACGGTTTCTGACCCGTATATATTCGAAAAACGAAATTTGAAAAACCTGTTTTGTACGTGAAAAAACTTTGTCCAATTACAGCATCATCATTTTCAATATAAACATGAAACACGATTTTCAAAAAAAAAAAATATTTTAAAAGTTTATTTTAAAAACCCGGTTTACAATTGACTTAAATATAAGTGGTTTCGTTTCGCAGGAAACCGCGGGTTCGAGAAATGGTTTACACGGCGGTTGTGGTGATCGCACTGCTGCTGGTGCTGCTCGTGGTGAGAAACCGGAAACCGGTCTCCATGCCTCCCGGTGAGTGCTTTATTATAAAAATAACAAAACCACAATACCTATGAACAAGATCTTCTCATGAGCGTTTTGTTATAGAAATAATAATATGACATAAAATAATGATGGTCATCCAGTGAGTTCTTCATTTTAAAAATAATAAATGTACAATAAAAAAAAGCATGATCTTCTGGTCCGTACTTTAGTACAAAGATATTAAATATGGAATAGAAATGAACATGTTAAAGAAACGAAGAAACGATCACTTTAACCGATCACCTAGGCTATAGATAGGTAATAGGTGCCTTTATCATCTAAGGCAGGGGTCGCCGAACTGGCCGGACTTAGGGCTACACTGATTACTCCAGTAAGTTCCAAGGGCCAAAACGGTTTAAATTTTCCTGCCATTACCTATAATTTTTAGAGTAGTCGCCGAGTACGCGGTCGGATTAACTGTCGCGGGCCGGATCACACTGGCGGGCCGTAGTTTGGAGACCCCTGATCTAAGGTGTTAGAGGTACCAAATTGCCTCTATTATCTACGTATCTTTTACTCTAAATATCTATTACCCAAGTACTTTATTACCTTAAATACCTCTTAACTAGTACCTCTATCACCCAGGTACTTCTACCACCTAGGTAACTCTATCATCTAGGTCCCTTTATCACCTAGATAGCTCAATCACCTAGGAACCTCTTTTATACAAATACCTCTATCACCTAAGTACATCTATCACCTAGGTAACTATCTCTTTAGTCCTCTATTATTTACTTACCTTTATTACCTTGGTACTTTTTCCAGACCTAGGTACCTCCGTCACCTAAGTACAGGGGTTAGACAAAATAATGGAAACATCTTTTTATCTCTTTGTTCACCTCGGATACTTTGTCAATTAGTACTCATCGTATGGAACGTTTGTTTCAGGACGTCCTATATTAAGAAATTTTTAAAAGCCAACATCTTGGCATGTATCTCATGTGGCAACTTGGATATAAACGGTTTCTTTCTTAGAATAATGGAAGCACCTCTAGCAATTCGGTTTAGAGTCCGACGGTCTCTCTCAGACAACTTCACCTTTCGACCAGACCTGTGCTTTGCTGAGGACGTTTTTCCTTCTCTTTCAAAGGCAGCCATTACTTCTCAGATGCTTAGGACGTTTTTCCTTCTCTTTCAAAGGCAGTCATTACTTCTGAGATGCTTTGCTGAGGAGGTTTTTCCTTCTCTTTCAAAGGCAGTCATTACTTCTGAGATGCTTTGCTGATGACGTTTTTCCTTCTCTTTCAAAGGCAGTCATTACTTCTGAGATGCTTTGTTGAGGACGTTTTTCCTTCTCTTTCAAAGGCAGTCATTACTTCAGAGATGCTTTGCTGATGACGTTTTTCCTTCTCTTACAAAGGCAGTCATTACTTCTGAGATGCTTTGCTGAAGACGTTTTTCCTTCTCTTTCAAAGGCAGTCATTACTTCTGAGATGCTTTGCTGATGATGTTTTTCCTTCTCTTTCAAAGGCAGTCATTACTTCTGAGATGCTTTGCTGAGGACGTTTTTCCTTCTCTTTCAAAGGCAGTCATCACTTCTGAGATGCTTTGCTGAGGACGTTTTTCCTTCTCTTTCAAAGGCAGTCATTACTTCTGAGATGCTTTGCTGAGGGCGTTTTTCCTTCTTTTTCAAAGGCAGTCATTACTTCTGAGATGCTTTGCTGAGGACGTTTTTCCCTCTCTTTCAAAGGCAGTCATGACTTCTGAGATGCTTTGCTGAGGACGTTTTTCCCTCTCTTTCAAAGGCAGTCATGACTTCTGAGATGCTTTGCTGGGGGCGTTTTTCCCTCTCTTTCAAAGGCAGTCATGACTTCTGAGATGCTGTGCTGAGGACGTTTTTCCTTCTTTTTCAAAGGCAGTCATGACTTCTGAGATGCTTTGCTGAGGACGTTTTTCCTTCTCTTCCAAAGGCAGTCATGACTTCTGAGATGCTTTGCTGAGGACGTTTTTTTTTCTTTTTCAAAGGCAGTCATGACTTCTGAGATGCTTTGCTGAGGACGTTTTTTTTTCTTTTTCAAAGGCAGTCATGACTTCTGAGATGCTTTGCTGAGGACGTTTTTCCTTCTCTTCCAAAGGCAGTCATGACTTCTGAGATGCTTTGCTGAGGACGTTTTTCCTTCTCTTCCAAAGGCAGTCATGACTTCTGAGATGCTTTGCTGAGGACGTTTTTCCTTCTCTTCCAAAGGCAGTCATTACTTCTCAGATGCTGTGCTGAGGACGTTTTTCCTTCTTTTTCAAAGGCAGTCATGACTTCTGAGATGCTGTGCTGAGAACGTTTTTTTTTCTTTTTCAAAGGCAGTCATGACTTCTGAGATGCTTTGCTGAGGACGTTTTTCCTTCTTTTTCAAAGGCAGTCATGACTTCTGAGATGCTTTGCTGCGGACGTTTTTTTTTCTTTTTCAAAGGCAGTCATGACTTCTGAGATGCTTTGCTGAGGACGTTTTTTTTCTTTTTAAAGGCAGTCATGACTTCTGAGATGCTTTGCTGAGGACGTTTTTCCTTCTCTTCCAAAGGCAGTCATGACTTCTGAGATGCTTTGCTGAGGACGTTTTTCCTTCTCTTCCAAAGGCAGTCATGACTTCTGAGATGCTTTGCTGAGGACGTTTTTTTTTCTTTTTCAAAGGCAGTCATGACTTCTGAGATGCTTTGCTGAGGACGTTTTTCCTTCTCTTCCAAAGGCAGTCATGACTTCTGAGATGCTTTGCTGAGGACGTTTTTCCTTCTCTTCCAAAGGCAGTCATGACTTCTGAGATGCTTTGCTGAGGACGTTTTTCCTTCTCTTCCAAAGGCAGTCATGACTTCTGAGATGCTTTGCTGAGGACGTTTTTCCTTCTCTTCCAAAGGCAGTCATGACTTCTGAGATGCTTTGCTGAGGACGTTTTTCCTTCTCTTCCAAAGGCAGTCATGACTTCTGAGATGCTTTGCTGAGGACGTTTTTCCTTCTCTTCCAAAGGCAGTCATGACTTCTGAGATGCTTTGCTGAGGGCGTTTTTCCTTCTTTTTCAAAGGCAGTCATGACTTCTGAGACAGTACCTCTTGAAATGCCAAACAAACAACCACATAAATTAGCTTCAAAAATAAACAAAAAACATTAATTAAAATAGGTCACGCTTTGATTGCTTAAAACATGTTCAAAGTCATGATGCCCAAATGTTAGGTGTATCCATTATTTTGTCCAACCCTTGTGTATGTATATTAATAACTTATTATTGGCTTTCAATCAACTTTGATTATTGATAATTTATCTAGTGTTAGCGGGCCTTCTTTTTTGAATTATTTTAAACCGTCGTCACTTTTTTTGTCGATTCCTTTAATATTGAAACCTTGTTCTTTCTTATTAAGAGTAAATCGTTGTTTTAATTGTGATTACCATTTCTTAATTTTTTTATGTATTAACATTTTTTAATTACCCACAAGTAACTTTCTTCATATTATTAAATTTTCACTTTATAATCTTAGCAAAGTTGCTCATTTTTTGGTTAACATGACTTCAACTGTGTTCCCCAGGCTCGTACGGCCTCCCTACCATAGGCCACCTCCCCACCGGCAAAATCCCCATTACGGAGCATATGAGGGGACTGCAGCGGCGTTACGGCAGCATCTTTACGTGAGTTGCATGCTGTAACGGGCGTTTCACCGCCGTAACGGGCGTTACATTGCCGTAACGGGCGGTACACCGACATAACGGGCGTTACGGGTTATTTTAAAGTTCGAGTTTAATGAGGAAGGTAAATTTGAAAAAATTATTCATTGAAAAAAAAATTCTTGATATTGAGGTGTGGTCGCGAGAATTATTTTTTTAGTCCAACCCACGACTTGTGCAAGAAGATGATGTACTTGATTAATGATGATATTCTCCTAATGAATTTTTTGTTTTATCAACCGGTTCTTCCATTCCAAACGTCCAGCGTAACAGTGTTGCAATATAAGCACATATAGACCTTCGCATACCGTTCCCTAAATTGCTCTTCGATTTGTTTGTATTTACTTTAATGCCTATAAAAATTATACTGTAAATGCGCTATTTGCTTTTATTTCAATTTGGGTTTATTGATTACCGATGAGGAAAATGAAGAAAGGAGAAAAACGGTAAATAGGCCTCATGTTCCTAAAATGAGTGGCATTTTAACGAACTGGTATGATCTAACTCTCAAACTACAACTTTGGCAGACGCGCTTTGCTAGTTTTCATTAACTCACACAGTTCCCACATTTCTTTCATTAATTTCCACCTTGCCCTGATTATTTAAGTACACGATTACCAAACATTTCTTTTAATACGTTTTTCTTGTCTTAACTATCTGAATAAACAGTAACCACAAATCTAGATTATAGATAATCTTGCCTTAATTGAGGTACCATTGACACAAGCCCCATTAACAGGCATAAGATTATCATAAAGAAACAATATTGTTCCAAGTCCCAATAACCAGATAATAGAACATTTGCCCCCAAAGAAATAATATTGTTGCAAGACCCAATAACCAAATAATAGAATATTTGCCCCCAAAGAAATACTATTGTTCCAAGTCCCAATAACCAAATAATAGAATATTTGCCCTAAAGAAATACTATTGTTCCAAGACCCAATAACCAAATAATAGAATATTTGCCCCAAAGAAATACTATTGTTCCAAGACCCAATAACCAAATAATAGAATATTTGCCCCAAAGAAATACTATTGTTCCAAGACCCAATAACCAAATAATAAGAGAATGTTTGCTCTTAAAGAAGCACCATTAGAACCAGCCCCATTAACAAGCGTACCCTTGCCCCCATAGAGGTACCTCTGGCACAAGACCCTTTAAATCCTTAAAAGATGCCCCACTGGGACCAGCCCCACCAAACCCCCAAAGATGCTCCACTGAGACCAGCCCCACCAAACCCCCAAAGATGCCCCACTGGGACCAGCCCCACCAAATCCCCAAAGATGCCCCACTGGGACCAGCCCCACCAAACCCCCAAAGATGCCCCACTGGGACCAGCCCCACCAAACCCCCAAAGATACCTCACTGGAACTAGCCCCACCAAACCCCCAAAGATGCTCCACTGAGGCCAGCCCCAGTAAATCCCTCAAAGAGGCCCCTCTGGGACCAGCCCCACCAAACCCCCAAGGAGGCCCCACTGGGACCAGCCCCACCAAACCCCCAAAGAGGCCCCACTGGGACCAGCCCCACCAAACCCCCAAAGAAGCCCCACTGGGACCAGCCCCACCAAACCCCCAAAGAGGCCCCACTGGGACCAGCCCCCTAAGAAGGACCGTTTGCCCCAGCACGAAGTGGGGCAGCCTGCTGGTCGTGATGACGGAGTACAGACACATGAAGAAGGCCTTCCAGCACCTGCACCTCCAGGGCAGGTCGCGCATGAGCATCTTCAAGCTCTACAACCGCTTCCGGGACCATGGTACGTAGGGGTACTGGGTACTGCGAGGTACTTGGGGGTACTGGGGATCCTCGGTGGTACTGGGGATCCTTGGTGGTACGGGGGGGGTACTTGGGGGTACTGGAAATCCTTGGAGGTACTTGAAGAGTATGTCGCTTCCGGGACCATGGTACGTACTGGTACTGGGGGTACTTGGCAATACTTGGGGTATGTCGCTTCCGGAACCATGGGACGTGCTGGTACTGGGGGCATCGTGTAGGTATGTGTATTATTACTATATTGTGTAGGTATGTGTATTGTGTAGGTATGTGTATTATTAGTATATTGTGTAGGTATGTGTATTGTGTAGGTAGGTGTATTATTAGTATATTGTGTAGGTATGTGTATTGTGTAGGTATGTGTACTGTGTAGGTATGTGTATTATTAGTATATTGTGTAGGTATGTGTATTGTGTAGGTATGTGTATTATTAGTATATTCACACAGTGCGGTTGAGAGGTAAAACATGATACAGAAGATAAAAGGAAGCACTTTATTTATGATATTAATCATAATCTCCTTATTGATCATGTTATTGACAATAATGTCATTTATATTATTTATAACTAGTATACCGGTTAAACCCGAGTATTGGGTTGTCCGACTTGCCTAAAAATAAAAAAATAAAAATAAAAAAAAATAAAATAAAAAATAAAAAAATAAAGAAAAAAAAAATGAAAAAAAAATAAAAAATAAAATAAATAAAAAAAAAGAAAAAAAAAATTATTTTTCAAATCTGAAAATTTTCTGCAAATATTGACACCAATGGCTTCAATTTAATACCTAACTTGACCATATAGACTCAGCCAATTTTCTAAACGGACTCGGACAAATTTTGAGTTACTGAATTAAGTATATAGATTAGATTATTTATGATAATGTTTTTTTACTATTATGTTATTAATGATAATCTTGTTAGTGTTAGTGATAATGTTATTTATGATTATTGTTTTAATGATGGTGCAATTATTGATAATATTATTCATGATTGTGGTATTAATAATGGTGTTATTATTAATTATTTTGTTTACGATGCTATTAATGATGATTTTATGATTGATAATATTATCGATGAAAGAAATATAAACATTGCTGGCGAAATAGAATAAGAACAATGCGAACCTGACTTGCATAACATTAGACATGACAGACATGACCTGCTCGGCATGAAATGGTAGACACAGCATACAGGGTGGACATGACGGCCACGGCGGACATGATGGATACGGCGGACATGACGGACACGGCGGACATGACAGACACGGCAGACATGACAGACACGGCAGACATGACGGACACGGCAGACATGACGGACACGGCAGATATGACGGACACGGCAGACATGACGGACACGGCAGACATGACGGACACGGCAGACATGACGGACACGGCAGACATGACGGACACGGCAGACATGACGGACACGGCAGACATGACGGACACGGCAGACATGACGGACACGGCAGACATGACGGACACGGCAGACATGACGGACACGGCAGACATGACGGACACGGCAGACATGACGGACACGGCAGACATGACGGACACGGCAGACATGACGGACACGGCAGACATGACGGACACGGCAGACATGACGGACACGGCAGACATGACGGACACGGCAGACATGACGGACACGGCAGACATGACGGACACGGCAGACATGACGGACACGGCAGACATGACGGACACGGCAGACATGACGGACACGGCAGACATGACGGACACGGCAGACATGACGGACACGGCAGACATGACGGACACGGCAGACATGACGGACACGGCAGACATGACGGACACGGCAGACATGACGGACACGGCAGACATGACGGACACGGCAGACATGACGGACACGGCAGACATGACGGACACGGCAGACATGACGGACACGGCAGACATGACGGACACGGCAGACATGACGGACACGGCAGACATGACGGACACGGCAGACATGACGGACACGGCAGACATGACGGACACGGCAGACATGACGGACATGACAGACACGGCGAACATGACGGACACAGCAGACATGACGGCCACGGCAAACATGACGGCCACGGCGGACAAGACGGACACGGCGGACATGACGGACATGACGGACATGACGGACACGGCGGACATGACGGCCACGGCAGACATGATGGCCACGGCAGACATGACGGACATGACAGACACGGCGAATATGACGGACACAGCAGACATGACAGCCACGGCAAACATGAAGGCCACGGCGGACTGGCCGAAATCGGCGGACATGACGGACACGGCAGACATGACGGACACAGCGGACATGACGGACACGGCGGACATGACGGACACGGCGGACATGACGGACACGGCGGACATGACGGACACGGCGGACATGACCGACACGGCGGACATGACAGCCAAGGCAAACATGACGGCCACGGCGGACTGGCCGAAAACGGCGGACATGACGGACACGGCGGATATGACGGACAGGGCGGACATGACGGACACGGCGGACATGACCGACACGGCGGACATGACCGACACGGCGGACACGGCGGACATGACGGACACAGCGGACATGACGGCCACGGTGGACATGACGGACACGACGGACATGACGGCCACGGCGGACATGACGGCCACGGCGGACATGACGGCCACGGCGGACATGACGGCCACGGCGGACATGACGGCCACGGCGGACATGACGGCCACGGCGGACATGACGGCCACGGCGGACATGACGACCACGACGGACATGACGACCACGGCGGACATGACGGCCACGGCAGACATGACGGCCACGGCAGACATGACGGCCACGGCGGACATGATGGCCACGGCAGACATGACGGCCACGGCAGACATGACGGCCACGGCAGACATGACGGCCACGGCAGACATGGCGGCCACGGGCTGTGGTTGGTGTGCAGGGGTGTGGTTGGGGTGTAGGGGTGTGGTTGGGGTGTAGGGGTGTGGTTGGGGTGTAGGGGTTTGGTTGGGATGCAGGGGTTTGGTTGGGATGCAGGGGTGTGGTTGGGGTGCAGGGGTGTGGTTGGGGTGCAGGGGTGTGGTTGGGGTGCAGGGGTGTGGTTGGGGTGCAGGGGTGTGGTTGGGGTGTAGGGGTGTGGTTGGGGTGCAGGGGTGTGGTTGGGGTGTAGGGGTGTGGTTGGGGTGTAGGGGTGTGGTTGGGGTGCAGGGGTGTGGTTGGGGTGCAGGGGTGTGGTTGGGGTGCAGGGGTGTGGTTGGGGTGCAGGGGTGTGGTTGGGGTGTAGGGGTGTGGTTCGGGTGTAGGGGTGTGGTTGGGGTGTAGGGGTGTGGTTGGGGTGCAGGGGTGTGGTTGGGGTGCAGGGGTGTGGTTGGGGTGCAGGGGTGTGGTTGGGGTGCAGGGGTGTGGCTGGGGTGCAGGGGTGTGGTTGGGGTGCAGGGGTGTGGTTGGGGTGCAGGGGTGTGGTTGGGGTGCAGGGGTGTGGTTGGGGTGCAGGGGTGTGGTTGGGGTGCAGGGGTGTGGTTGGGGTGCAGGGGTGTGGTTGGGGTGCAGGGGTGTGGTTGGGGTGCAGGGGTGTGGTTGGGGTGCAGGGGTGTGGTTGGGGTGCAGGGGTGTGGTTGGGGTGCAGGGGTGTGGTTGGGGTGTAGGGGTGTGGTTGGGGTGCAGGGGTGTGGTTGGGGTGTAGGGGTGTGGTTGGGGTGCAGGGGTGTGGTTGGGGTGTAGGGGTGTGGTTGGGGTGTAGGGGTGTGGTTGGGGTGTAGGGGTGTGGTTGGGGTGTAGGGGTGTGGTTGGGGTGTAGGGGTGTGGTTGGGGTGCAGGGGTGTGGTTGGGGTGTAGGGGTGTGGTTGGGGTGTAGGGGTGTGGTTGGGGTGTAGGGGTGTGGTTGGGGTGTACGGGTATGGTTGGGGTGTAGGGGTGTGGTTGGGGTGTAGGGGTGTGGTTGGGGTGCAGGGGTGTGGTTGGGGTGCAGGGGTGTGGTTGGGGTGTAGGGGTGTGGTTGGGGTGTAGGGGTGTGGTTGGGGTGTAGGGGTGTGGTTGGGGTGCAGGGGTGTGGTTGGGGTGTAGGGGTGTGGTTGGGGTGTAGGGGTGTGGTTGGGGTGCAGGGGTGTGGCTGGGGTGTAGGGGTGTGGTTGGGGTGTAGGGGGTGTGGTTGGGGTGCAGGGATGTGGTTGGGGTGTAGGGGTGTGGTTATACATTTACCAGACACTGTAAAGTACTTATGGGTCAAAAAAACTAGTTAAGGGCAGAAGCGCGGGCCAAACGCAAGTCTGTAGCCGCGATGAGCGTTTTTAAATGCTCGGGATCAAGCGGGGTAAAGAGGCGCACAGGGGGACAGCTGAACGATTTCTTATCTGTGGTTCTCAAACAAATTAAAGATGCGATTTTCCCAATTTTTACCTTGTTTTATCACCGCTCAAAGTTATAAAAAGGAGATATTTTCTTCACAGTTGCACATATCAACAGGATAGAAGTCAATGAGGTTTCATGCTAGAAAAAAAACAAAGATAGTTTTGGAATCCTTGTAGCATATCTAGCAAAACAATGCTTAAATTTTTCAATTTTTACGTTCAATTTCAATTAGCACAGTTCAAAGTGATAAAAAAGCGATTTTTTATAAGTTGTTTTGATAAAAAAAAAACAATTAATTGTAAAACTTGGAAAAGTGCTACTTTAGTTTCATAGAAATGTTACAAGGATTTCAAAATTGTCTTCAATTTTTGGAAAACTCATTGACTTCTAATTTTTTTAAATGTCCAAGAAAATTAAACATAAAAATGTTTCCTATTTGCTCAAAAACTAAGGCCAAAATCGGAAAAGTTACAGGAGCAAATAGGTGTTTCGTTGTAAAAACTACATATACTAGGCATGTTTCAGAACAATCAGCTACAAATTTAAAACTAAAAATAAAAATCACTGGGTTGACCCCCTTAGCTCTTCATTAGACTCCCTGAGATTCCTGAGATGAAGTTTGGACCACGGCTCCAGGTCACGATGAGTCGCCGCCTCACGACGCCGCCCAGGTCCCCAGAAAAGGGAGCCAGTAGCCTCAAGTCCTCAGAGAAGGGAGCCAGCAGCCCCACCACAGCCGAGGCAGGCCACGGTACCCCCAGAACGAGCAGCTTCTGCCCTCCTTCCCTTGCCGGAGCAAGGTTCGAAAATGGCCGCTCTCAAATACGCTAGCTGCTGTAGAATACTGTTACCCTCGGCAGGCTGGTGGTAATGAAGCAATGGAGGCTTGTCCGGGATTGCTTTAAAAAATTCATCCTGAACGTCTCCAGCGTCCCTTCGAACGCCCTGGTACCAGCTGGGAGACAATTAAACAGACGAGGTCCCATCACAGAAAACGAGTTCTCATGCCTCGTTCTGATGCTCGCCAGCGCCCAATTGTTAAACGTTGGGATGACAAGTTTTCCCTCGCCGAATGTGCTGCTAAGCTGCAAGTCACATCGCCTGGTCCCTGAAATTCGGTGCCAAGCCATTCAAAACCTTTTAAGTATATATGATAAGTTACCTTTCTCGGAAACGCTGCAGCGAAAACAAGGGCAGGTATGATAGCCTTTCCCAATAGTCAAGCGACCGCATGCCTTCGATCCTCGCAGTGAAGGTCCTCGGCACACCCTCCAACTTCTGCACTTCGCCGACAGTGCTTGGACTCCAGAGCTGGCAGTATTACTCTGCCATCGGGAGGACAAACGATTTGAACAACTTTAGCATCAATTGGGCTTCCCACGTCTTAAAAGTTCTCAGGATCCATCCAATCTGGCGTCCGCACCTAAGCACCACCTGGTTAATGTGCTCTCCGAAACCACCGTCATCCAAGATCATGACCCCCAGATCCCTGACGAAAGACTTTCGCTCAATTGCTGAGCCACTAAAGGAATTGTACGCATACGAGGAGTCGGGGGTGCAAACCGTACCGCAACAACTCAAATTTCTTTTCATTGAAAGTCATGTTTTTTGTCGTCCACTCGCAAATCTTGTGAAGGTCTCTGTAGAACTTCACAAACCTCCATGGTGGCTATGGTCTTCAGGACACTGGTGTCGTCAGCAAAGGATGGTGCTCGCGAGTGCAGCAAATCGATATCGATGTTCGATGTCCCCCGGGCACAACATGAACGTTGAATTAACAAATTTTGCCCTTATTCTAGGATTTAAGATAATGCAGGGAGTGAGATATTCTCTTAGAACCCTTATGTTTTGATCTTTTAAAATCAACGAATGTCTGAATATTTACCTAATCTTGAGAACGCATCTATTTATCTGCTGTCGAAATTTTTGGTATTTCTATTCGAACATCAAGTGTGGCTTTCTTTTGGGAAATATCTCACGTTATATATGTGTATGGGGCGGATCGTATCTACGATACGGGGTGTAGCAATTTTGAATTTTACCCTATGTTATTATTGAATGTATGGTTTTGAATTTTGCCCTGTGTTATTACTGAAAGCGGGTCGTGGGCGGTGACAACCAAGGAAAAAAGGTTATCAGTTTTATTAGCATTTTCAACTAAAAAAATATCATGCAATCACAATATTCTAAATATGATAATTTTCAATAATTCTCAGGTACCCGATTCGACATTGAAGATGAAGTGGGACTTCGGTATTTCAAAACCATGGAAAAAATTGTATTTTTCCTCCAGGGAAACATTTTTTTCCTGGAAATTTTCCCCATCTTGTGGAAAATATTACCGATGTTTGTGATCAATAAAATCTTCAAACTCGACGTGGGCCTGGGGTACATGGACGAGATTCTGCAATTGTGTAGGGTAACTTCTGACGCTTAGCCTCGTTTTAGGGAATAAATACAAGTTTGGAATATTATTTAGCGTGGCTAGTACGGTTTTATGACATGAGCATGATAAAAAAATAAATTACTCCACGTATATAACATTCAGGGCAATTTTAAAATGAAATAAAATGGAATCATGCAATACCACGGGTAATTTTTGTGACGTGCACTCCTATTCTTGAGAAAATCAGAAATTTTAAAACTGGCGTAACTTTTCACCCAGTAGTTTTAAGGTTCAACTTAAGTTAACTCAGCCATTTTTTTAGGAAAGTAATAGTTCATGAATTCCCTACACCTCATGAGTCGCTTCCACCATTTCCGGTAATTCTGAAGAGCGAAATCCTAAATTTTGTTGAGAAAAGAAATTATCGGGGAAAACTGAGTGGCTTAGGGTAAATTTAAGATTATCAGTATAAATTTGTAACTTTTAATGATAAAAAATCTCTTATTTTACTCAATAAACATTAACCATAAAAAAGAAAAATCCAGCTATAAAGTACAAGAAGTCGCTAAAAAACTTTCAACAAGTTAAAACTGATAAATTAAAATTTGGAAAAAAACAAAAATGAATTTTCTACAAATAATGTTTACCGTCTAATAAGCATTAAAAATTTCAACCTTTTTATAGGAGCACAATATGTACATGTATATGTTTGTGTATACACTAGGAACATTTATTAAATATTAAATTACTATCTAAAATTCTACGATTAACACATAGACTACGTTTGCGTAGTTGCTACGGTTAGTTATGTAAGGTACGATGGTTAGGCAAGGTTAGGTAAGATAAGGTTAGGTCAAGTTAGACTAGGTCAAGTTGGACAAGGTCAAGTTGGACAAGGTCAAGTTGGACAAGGTCAAGTTCGACTAGGTCAAGTTCGACTAGGTCAAGTTCGACTAGGTCAAGTTCGACTAGGTCAAGTTCGACTAGGTCAAGTTAGACTAGGTCAAGTTAGACTAGGTCAAGTTAGACGAGGTCAAGTTAGACTAGGTCAAGTTAGACTAGGTCAAGTTCGACTAGGTCAAGTTCGACTAGGTCAAGTTCGACTAGGTCAAGTTCGACTAGGCCAAGTTCGACTAGGTCAAGTTCGACTAGGTCAAGTTCGACTAGGTCAAGTTCGACTAGGTCAAGTTCGACTAGGTCAAGTTCGACTAGGTCAAGTAAGTCAGACTAGGTTAAGTACCTCCCCACCTACTCCCACTTACCAACCCACCCCCCCTCCCCCAGAACGAGGTGCGGGCCCACCTGCAGTCCCTGGACCCGCACAACTCGCGGGACCTCATCGACAGCTTCCTTCTGGACCACCCCACCCGGGACCAGTACGGTCACCTGCTCCCGCGGGATGGTGCGGGATGTGAAGTGTTGAATTTTAATATTTTTTTTCAGTTTACATGTCTGTATAAACGGCTACCTGTCTGTTACTAGTCAGTCTACCTGTATGTTACTAGTCAGTCTACCTGTATGTTACTAGTCAGTCTACCTGTCTGTTACTAGTCAGTCTACCTGTCTGTTACTAGTCAGTCTACCTGTATGTTACTAGTCAGTCTACCTGTATGTTACTAGTCAGTCTACCTGTAAGTTACTAGTCAGTCTACCTGTATGTTACTAGTCAGTCTACCTGTATGTTACTAGTCAGTCTACCTGTATGTTACTAGTCAGTCTGTGGTAGTTCTGGCAGTCGGGGTCGCGGAATTTATATAAACTGGGCTGCGCGACTCCCACTTCCACCAGCCTAGCCAACGTAAAGCACGGGTCGTAGCGCTGCTACCCTATTTTCAATACACTCAAGGATCCGTCTTAATATACCAACCTATCTCGAGAGCATCCAAGGCTCGACCACGATATACACAAGACAGGTAGGTCCACTTCAAAGGGGACAGTTGCTTGCAACCGTTATACAAGCCAGCCAATAGGAGACGTTTGACCTGATGACGTTGCCACACCCATACCACGTGACCCACACCACCCTCGCGGCAGCGATGCACTGGCTGCCGTACGTATGATTGCACTATGGCAGGAACTGCCGGGTTTCCGCACATACGTAATGAAAAAAATGTAAATTGTCTGGAAACCATGATACTGAAAAACTTTGATAATCTCGTATGCAATGCTTAATAGCCACGTAATAATTAAAATTTGTGTGCATACTGAGCAAAACCTTCATATTTATCGATACAAAGCTCCGCTTGTAGTTCTCAAATTCAAATGTTTCTTTTCCAGCGTTAAAAGGATACATCAAATGAAAGTCCTCATAATGTTACTGTATATTTCAGAAAGAAACACTGAGTTCATCGTTTGTAAATGTCAATAAACCACAGGATGAAATTACTCTGGCAAACAATGCTTTCCGCTTCAAGAGTCTTCAATGCTTTTAGAATTCTTGTTGAACGGTATACATAGAAAGCAAGATTAGTTATTTTACGATGTCAATCATCTTTAATGCACTTTTATTTTAGGCTATATATATATAATACAGGCCTCGAATAAATTCATATTTTTAATAGGCTCCGGAAGTACAAATCTTCCGTATAAATCATTCTCTTGCACCTTTTTCGTAATCTGCTGTGCTCTCTTACTCTTACCCACTGATTTGTACGGACGATTTTTCAATAATCACCGCTACGTCATATTGCGTTATAAAGTATGTGTTATCAAGATTAGTTAATTTTTGAATTGCTCTGTATCCATGATTGACTTCTAAGTAGTTGAAAATTTGAACAACGAGCATCGTTGAACTAAAAGTGTAGCTGCTTCGAGTAACTACAGGAATATTGGCAGTATTGCTGTAGTCATTCCAGCAGCTACACTTTACCTAGGGAAAATCCCTCAATACAGTAAAACATGCATCTGGTCTAGTTTTATTACATGGCAAAAGTAGCCTAACATCCATACTTATTCGATGAATACATCATTGTAGCAATTAAGTATTGAACACTACGTCCTTTAATTATTAAATATACATATACGTAGAAACATATACGGCACACATCCTATAATAAGTAACTTGCTCCGGTTAATTATAATATAAATGAATAACAATAATAATAATAATAATAAACTCAGTTAACGACAACTTCGGCCATAGACTATTTAGTTGTCGCTTTGGCAATTCTACCGAAGTTGCTGTGTTGTAAGGTTTACGCTGAGATCATAAGTGTCTTCCATCTTTCTCCGCTATTTATACAGATTACTTCAATTACCACGTTATTGTTCGCATATTCCATCTTACTCAGTCAAGTGCGATACAACTCAATACAATACACTTTTCACCAAAAAAACAAAACTCACGTCTGACTTCAACAATAGCTGGCATAACACAAAGTATGCCCTCCTTTCGTCAGGCCACAACAATTCTCCAGAACTTCACCCCCATTCGTGTAACACAGCAATATAGCATTACATAAATGTCGATAACTACCGTTTAGCATGAGAGACCCAAAAAGAAGCCGTCATGGACATTCTAACACTTATCACAACATTTGTTTCTTTTTACCCATCATCATAAGGATTCAATCACCATATGAACAAAGAATGGAGCCAATATAGCTGAAACTCGTAATTTTTACCAGAAGAACCAGGGTACATGGATGCAAGGGAACAATAAATGTGGAAGGATTGAAGCTAGGACTCCAAAGTTGGGGTTCCAGCTCCCACTCTCACTTTCGCTAACCGTCTTACCCGCGCTGGAACCCTTTCTCAACTCAGCGCTGAGTATAGGAGTTCAGTACGCTCGACCATTTTGGTTCTAAACTGTGCCGCAGAACATACCAACTGCTACAAGCCTCTAGGACTTAGGACAAACCGTAATGCAAGCATTAAAACACAACCTCGCCACTCCTGAACTGGGTGGGTCCACTCAGATTTGACATCATATATTCCCGAATACATTCACTTCTTCGACAAATTACACTACTTTATGAATAGGTCTCCCCTCAGACAACAGGTTGGCCACACTTATGTTTCCTCCTGTCACCGCTTAGAAATTACAAATCTCATTTCCTTTCCTGTTGGAAATAACAAATTATAAGACTTCAGCTGTAATCAGACGCTTGAAATGCAAAATACGCATTATGATCACTAAATATAAAATAATTGAATGCTACGCCACTCTCTTTCAGTGAATTCACATCAGTATTCACAATTCTATTATTTGCGCGTCAGAAACTTTAGAATCGAAGCCAAGGGCGTGTTTTGGTTTCTTATGAGCAAATAAATAAGTTTTCAATGCGAAATAATGAAGCTTCATCCTGATACAGGACATTAGATGAAGACAAAACGTACCTAATGTTTTACTGCCCTCATGTCCTGTGACAATGATGATCTTGGTGCTCAAATATCTGAAGTTAGAATTAACTTCAATTACCACGTTATTGCTCGCATATTCCATCTTACTCAGTCAAGTGCGATACAACTCAACACAATAGTTCTCATACAATGTATGTGGTTCTCGGACATTACAATTACTTTCGAGGTAAAATTAAAAAAAAAACATCGGCATCTTTGCGATGCTTTATTTCCAATCAAGCCTGATACAAATGATCTTAAGCATTGGTTTTTCAAATGTCTTATAACTAATACTATATATAGGACACCATGACGGTACTCCCTTAAAGCCAGTTCCCATTTCCGACACCTGGGTCGAGTGGGGTATTGTGCTTGAGCTTTCCCTTATACCCAACGGGGAAAATCGCAGCGCCAGCGCCGGGATACGAACCCTCGTCTCCAACATACAAGTCCGATCCCGCGAGCATTAACATCCTCAACCAATCTTCTTGCGCAATTTAATGAAGCCTTGCCTAAACATTCGTCACTTGAGGAACGAGGAATGCCGTGAAACATCTCCTTCAAATATGTACTACGCTAGGCTAGCATTGAGGTCGTTCCATTCAACTGTTCAAGGAAAACGAACGCCGGGTACAACCGATACTAAAGGTAGAAATCTTAACGCAATTTCTCACAGTTCTATAATTCTTGAGGTCAAGCATAGCTAACCTAAAAATTTAAATCAAACTTGCAATCTATCCATCTTGACACAATTGTGTCCGAAACGTGGAATTACAAAAGAAAAGACTCACGCATTGCAACCGCCACAGTAAATTAGTCGTCCATGAGCCCCAATGACGGGCGACAAGAAACACAACTGAAGCTGAATCAGGGTTACATTCTCGTGTATGCCAACAACATAGCCCTAGGCAGGAGGCAGTGAAAGAGAAGCTTACTATTTAAGGCTATTTTGGGGTTAGTTTTTCAGTGCTGAGCCGTCTTGCCAGCCTCGGCTCTGCGGCGCCTCACGTCCCAGTTGTACACGCGGGCTATAGTCACCTCGGTGGTGGAGCACTGCGTCCTGAGGGGGCAAAATTGATCGGTTTTCAGTTAGTTTAATGGAGCGTTGCTATAGCGTGAGGCCTACCACACTACAGCATGAGATCTAACTGTAGCTAGTGCTATAGCGTGAAGTCTACCTCTAGCTAATACTATAGTGTGAGGTCAGGTTAGGTTACTACTGGATATTACCAATTGTCATACATTTGATTTAGCTAAAAACAATTTGTACATCTCAAACTGTACCTGGGTAGGCAATATATGGCAATATACCTCACGCTAGAGTAGCACCGTTTAAGCTTCTCTAATCACAACAAAATGTTTCAAAGAGAGGAAGGATGAAGGAACCATGTGTATTGAAGTTGCACGGCAACTAGCGTACGTTCTCACACAAGGTCTCTAGCGCTTAGAAACTGTGAGTTAAGAAAGAATACATAACTCAAAATAGGACAGCAGTAACCAGAAAACGATGATCTAATACAAGAAAAAAAATTTTTATTTCAATACAAAGAAAGCCCACCTCTCATCTCGGAACCTCACATTTCTGAGGCAGGGAAAGACAGTTCAGTTCCACAATTGGAATTTTTCTACAAGCTTGAGAACAGAAGCTACACCCAGAGCTAAGTTTGAATGAAGAAAACGATCAATTCAACACTCGAAAATACATGAGCAAAAAATCTCGGTACGAAACTTTCTTGAAATGGTTCTCTGAAAAGGGATAAATTTTCTCAACTTTCCAGATGATCTTTGTCTTGATTGAGATCTTAGTTATTTGTTGGGGGAGCATACATCTTAGTAGGGTTACGGTATCTGAAATAATTGATCTCCAGCCACTAATTTTATTTCATCATTAGCGAGCTACAGACTCCATTCAGTGGCTACTGAGAAGTGACATTCCAGTAGAAGATTACGTACGGCCAAAAACATATGTTTGTGGCCGTACCTAATCTCCTACTTGAATGTAAATTCTCAGTAGCCGCTGAATGGAGTCTGCAGCTCTCAAACGATGAAATATAAGATTAGGTATGGCCAAAAACACATGTCCAGATAAGCACGTCGTGAAAATACAGGAAAACAGTCGTATTCCTAATTGTGCCAGTAACGGGAGATTTCACCAAATTTTCACAGTATTCTTTGTTTAACAGAAAAACCATGACAAAAGAGTATTTTAGAACATAACGTATATACATATATTTTTTCTAAATATTCTATAGAACTGCGCAAATACAGATATGTACCCACGTGAAAATCTACTAAAACTCACCTAAGAAAATCAAGTTCCGAAACGACCTGGGTGAGCTTTTTGTTCGCGTTGCTGAGGTTCTTGTTGATCAGCACCTCAGCTGCCTCCAGGTCATACTCTAGCATCACATTCGCCTGCACACATGAGTCATCACTGTATTATTCAGGTTAAAACCATAGTTTAAGTTCAATTAATAAGTTTTCTACAATAAACCTGAAAAAAACAGTAAAAACGCATCAAAGCAAAGGAATTTTGCTGTAGCAGTTTGAACTCAAGCATTGAAAAAATGCAGAAAATCAATGCCTATGTTGGTAGATTTCGATTTATCAATGGAATTGGAAGACATGCAAAAATTTACTTTCAAGGACTGAACTGATGAAATGAAGTAAGCAATTACAGTACTAATTCCTATAGATGCAAAAGTTGTACTTCCATGAAAGGGCGCACTGGTTATATTGATCTAACTATGGCACAGATACACCTAAAATTAAGGCATATGCTGCTTCAAGAAATTAACAGTATAGGCAGTAGCAATGAAGCAAACACATGAGCAGCATACTACAAAGTACAAAGCTTCTGCATAAAAATGACAGATATTACACCCACCTTAAGGAAATAAGTTTAACAAAAATCATCTAAAATTAAAAAGAAAAATATAAATACATAATCAGAATTTTTTGATTTGCTCTTATTTCAAACTCAAATGAAAATGAAAATAAATTTCTCCCTACCCAAACATAATGTTATTGAAAAAAACAATATGATTAAAATCTTTCACATTTTCTTAACTTCTCATAATTTCTTACAGCATTTGAACTTAGTCCAGTTTCACTAACCCCAAGCCATAAGCAGACTTTGTTGGAAGGAGGAATGGTACCTTTAACATAGACTTGGTCAGAGAGCAGGAATTGAGTTTCCAGATCCTCCGTGCTGTCTTGTCGAGCCTTCATTTCTTCTATGATCTGCAGGCAGCTTTTGATGTCTGGCACCTGGTGCTTCAGCCTGCACCAATAAATAATGGATGAGTGAAAATTTCTGCAGATATGTCACAATTATTCACTTCATGGAACATAAATTCTAAACATTTTTTGACAAATAGTGCTAAAAAAATTAAGGGAACCATTTTGACAAAATGGTCAACTTTGGTTCTATTGGACGTACGTCTATGAAAATTTGCAGGCTACTAGATCTCCACATTTGTAACAACTTATCTTAAACAAAAATTTTTCATAAGGCCATAGAAAATTTTATATTTGAAAAAAAAAAAATTATATATATACATATATTATTTGCTAAGGCTTTTTAATTTACAAAGCTAGAGCAATGCGGTTTGTTGCATTTGAAAGTCGAACGTGGGCTCTATCTAAGATACGGTTCGATTTGTTTTATCATTTCAATGAGAATTTTTATGAATTTTTCATTGTAAGGGTCAGAGCAAAAGTTATAATTTTAGGGTAAAAAAGTCTACGGAAATCTTTCCAGAAAAAATTTTGGAAATTCAACCGTATTATAGATAGAGCACATATGTCACTTTCAAATGCAACAAACCGCATTGCTCTAGCTTTGTAAATAAAAAAGCCTTAGCGACAAACGTCTTGATAAGTTACTTTTTTTATAAAACCTATTTTTAAGAAACAAAATGCTTCCCCTCCTACATTTTTTGAGCTACAGTAATGATTTTGGTATCATTGGATGCAGAAAAACAAGGGCTTTACAATGTATTGAGAAGTTTTTCAAAATTCATTCTTGTTTCAAAGTTATGACGTCATAAATTTGAATTTTCTTGAGAATATTTTGATTTTTTTTTTTTTTAATTTTTTAAATTTTTATATTGGAAATTTGAGGAAAAGCATTCAAGTTTTTGGAATGTCCACGTTATTCTGCATCCAATGATACCAAAATCATTACTGTAGCTCAAAAACTATCAGAGAAAAAGCATTTAGAAACCCCCCCCCCCCAAATGTCGTTTTCTATGATTTCCCATTTTCTTTTCAAGAAAATCGCATTTTGTCATGAATGATAAATGATTCTAAATTGTATTTCCTATCAGTATACCAAATTTCATTGCTCTAAATTCAATAATAAAAAAAATATTCGGATGGGGATGAGGAATATGAATGATAAAATATATAAAAAAATGAAATGGAAAAAAATTGAAAATTTCAGATTTTTTTTTTTTTTTTTTTTGTCCACGTTATTTTGCATTCAACGATACCAAAATCATTACTGTAGCTCAAAAACTGTAGGAGGAGAAGCATTTAGAAAACCCCCCCAAAAATGTCGTTTTCTATGATTTCCCGTTTTCTTTTCAAGAAAATCGCGTTTTGTCATTGATGATAAATGATTCAAAATTGCATTTCCTATCAGTATACCAAATTTCATTGCTTTAGGTTCAAAAATGAAAAAAAAGGTCCGTAAGAGGGATGCCCTCCCCCCCCCCGGGAAGGACGTTAGCTCTGGGGTAGGTTCCTGATATTTTTACAGACATTCGGGGACATGTCTCTAACTCATTTAAAGCAATAAAAACAAAAATCGGGAGAATCAACCTTTGGACTCAGATGCCCCCAAAATGCTTCCCTTAAAATAATGCACATTGGTAATACTCTATGAAGAATAAGAGTTTATAATAAAGAGGAAAGATTTAAACTTTCTGAATGGCAATTAAAAATATATCCCACCTACATTCAATGCATGCTGGAGAAGGGAAAAAATTACTTTGGCAAGTTGGCTTACATCAAAAACATTAAGACATCTTAATTACACTGATGAAATTAGATGCATTGCATTGAGAAGATTAGAGTAGCACTTTTTACAAAAAGTCATTCACTGTCTTGCCTAATGAGCAATAAATACTAATAATGAACTTTGATACAAAACACTTGTGTCCTTACCAATAAGCAAGAGAAAATTTTACATTAGGCATAAGAGCTCTTTTTTGTTTTAGTCAAGTGATAGGGTACTACTTCAACGAATACTGACATAGTTAGCATAAAATAATTATACTCTACACAAATGTACTTCTTGTACCACATCTTTATAATAGAATAATAGACCCACCTCAAGCAAGTGGCAGTGAGGTGCGACTCCATGAAGCAATACTTGCTGATCTGCTCATCAAGGCGCCTGATCACTTCTTCTGCACCACCAGATTCTTTGCTCATGAACTCTTCAACATCTTCCTGTGAAATGAAAATAAGTTATAAAAACATGAACAACATTTTAGCATGGCTCACTTCACTGATACACCTAATGCCTGAATATATATATAACATTTCATCACCATATGCAGTAAAATTAAACAGAAAAATTGTTACATTGCATCAAATATTTTAGACATTTTAATTTTTCATTTCCTACTATAAATGAAAATTTCAGGATATTTATTTTTGGCTACAGTCAATTAATATTGCCATGAGATATAACTTGAACATCCTTCAGAAACCAGAGTAATTCAAAAATAGCTAAAAATAATTATACTTTTCAAATATAATATATAAAATTATATTTCCTATATCTTTTCAAAGTGTTTGTTGTTGAATAAAAATTGAGTACAGTTATTCCACAGCAGCAAAATTGATTTGCATAGCACGCTTAACTTTAGTTGACATGAGCTACTTGTGACTAACTTCACGTCCACAAAAGAAAATTTTATTTTCAAATTATTGACAAAGTAAATCAGAATAACATAAAAATTTTTAATTCATTTGAATGTTTCAATATTAAATGAGCCTTAGGGCACAAAATAAATTTTTTTCTGAGGGAACTATGGTCGATTTGGAGTTTATTGCGCTCACGGAAATTAAAATTCTATTCCCAAGAATCACTAGAGGAACATATTTAAAAACTTTTCACATGAATGACATTCTGCTCGCTGACGCGTAATTTTCAAATTATTAAACTTTGAAGTTACAGGAGTGTCGTATTCAAAAGTGAAGGAACGGACACGTAAATATGCTCTAATACGGTATTGACGTAACAATGGGTAAGGTTAAGTTTGGTAAACTAACCTAAAATAGCTTACCTTAACTTACCCATACTGAGGCTGTTATTTTCCCACAAAAAAAGTGGGCGTGTCCCCCCATAAAATGGGCGTGACCCAACAATGCGGCAGCTAATCAACCGACTATATGATGTTATTTCTACCTGAACGTAATTATTGATATGTCTCAAAAAATACAGCATCAGCACAGAATGTCATTCATGTAAAACATTTTTAAATGTAGTCCTTTAGTGATTCTTGGGAACAGAATTTTTAATTTCTGTGAGCGCATTAAACTCCATATTGACCGGAACTATTGTTGAAAAATTATAAGTCATCAAGGTTGCAAACAATTCAAGTAAAAAAACTTTACCCCAATAGTCTCCAAACATTCAATAACCCAAGTGTACTGTTGTTCAGTCAATGATGGATAGAATAGAAGGTACCCCACAGATGAAATCATTACAATTTGGCAGACAATAATTATAATTCAACATATGATGCAATAGAACCCATCAATCATATAACATGAACTGCATTATGAACAAATTCTGAAAAGTACATCTTCAGAGTGTCTTTCAGCTATAATTCTTAGGTCAAGTCATACTAACAGCAGCCCCTAAAGTACAACATTTAATTTTATTTGAAAATGAAAGCAGGAAGTGCAATTACATGGAATGATTCTAAAAATTCGGTCAATATTTACTTTAGGTCAGGCAGGCGACCACCATGGGCGCCGCCATCTTGGATCCGATGTAAACAAGATTGCGGTCGTCACCCTAATGGGTGGCTTAGAAGCTTTATTTATAATTTTCGCTATAAGAACTGTGGCTAACCCTCACGACCCAACCTCTTTACGTTTGTAATAGGGGGTTAACTACCCTTATTAACTAAATAACGGCGCCGGCGCGCGCGCGCGCGCCGGTGCCAACTTCAAAGTACAATTATTCAAAAATAACGCATCAGCGAGCAGAATGTCATTCATGTAAAAGGTTATTAAATGTGTTCCTTTATTGATTATTTGCCCCCAAATTATTAATTTCCTTGCCTGACATAAAATAAACATTGTCCAAAAATTCTCTTAATAGCTTTTAATTTGTTCAGCATTGCAGATTTTTTTCTAACTAACTATCCATTTGGTCAATATTGAGCTTAATGTTGTCAAAGATTTTAATAATTTCGTTGCCATAGATAGGTAATATGGTAAATTTTAAGAAGTTTTAAATGAATGAAATTGTGCTTGCAAATGCTTAGTTTTTGAGTAATTCAACTTTGAAGTTATAGGAACTGCGCTCATGAAATGGGTTTCCCGTGCAAAAGGAGAGGGTGTTCGAACAGTGCCGCAAGTGTGCGGAGCGCAGGAAAAGTTATTGTTTTTGCAATATATGACGTAATTTATTATTAGCCGACACTGGCGGATCCTGAACCCACTTCTAGGATGTCTTAGTTAATGTTAATAACACAATAAAGGCTATCACCCCAAAATATTAGTGGGACTGGAATAGTGAAAACTTAAATATACCGTATTGACTTCTATGATTTTGCTAATGTTCTACGGTGGCCGCCATATTGAAAATGATGTCAACTGTATATCGATTTCAGTATTCACTACCCCAGTCCCGTTAATATTTCTGGGTGATAACCCTAATTGCATTATTAACTAAAAGATCCTAGGAGTGGGTTCAGACTCTGCAGGCTCCGTGGGGTCGGCTAATAACTAATTACGCCATATGCCATATATTGTGAAATCAAATATCTTTTCTCGCGCTCCGCGCAGTTGCGACATTGTTGAAAAACCCTTTGCTTTTGCACGGAAAACTCATTTCACAGCACCGTTCCTATAATTTCAAAGTTAAATAACTCGAAAACTAAGAATTTGCGAGCACAACATCATTCATTTAAAACGTCTCAAAATCTACCATATTACCTATCTATGGAAACAAAATTATTTAAATTGTAGACAAGAATAAACTCAATATTGACCATAAAATAAACTGCAGTTATGTTGTGGGTATGGCCGTGATTTCCATAGCACCAAAACCAATATTGACGTCAAAATGTTGTCATCAAAATTGTATTGTCCAAGGGTAAATTTACAAAAGATATATATTTTTCAACAGAATTGTACATGGGCAACAACACTAAAATAGAACCAAAAAAATAGAGAATTTTATTTCAGCAGAAGTACACATTTAATTGATGTTTGAAATGTTTGTAAGTTCAATAGAACACATTTATACCTAACAATTTTGTTGGAGCACCTTGAAAAGAATTCTATCAGAATAAGTTCAACCATCTGTAGAAATTATTCATACCCCTAGGCCTACTTCAAATTTATTTAATAATCAATGTAAATCTGAAGGATATGTCAGTTATCGATTTTCCCCTTTTTGGTGCCTGAACCTAATTAATTGAATCAAAATAAACAAGTTTTCTTCTATGCACTTTCCGTCTCAAATGAGTATTTTACGATTTATAGCGGTAAGTTTAGTTTCGTCTATGATGACGAATGCGCTCGAATAAACAGCTACTCATCGATTTTTGAATTTTTGTTGCTTGAATCATGGTAATAACATCGAAATAAACAACTTTTCTTCTATACACTTTTTTCGTCTAATGAGTATTTAACGAGGTATAGCGGTAGGTTTGGTTTCGTCTTTGATGACGATCGCGCTGGAAGCGAGTGTGCAGTGCAGTGTTGCTGTCCGACGTGCTCCTTGAATTACTTGCCGCTTCAAACACTGGAGTTGCGGTAAGTCATTTACCGCTATAACTAATGAAAACCTCATTTGAGACGGAAAGTGCATAGAAGAAAACTTGTTTATTTCGATCTAATTAACTATGCTTAGGCATCGAAATTTACAAAATCGATAACTGACATATCCTTCAGATTTACCATAATCCCTAATTAGCCATCCAGCTAGTTAAAATTGTAAAATTTTGATCAAAAATCATCCACTCCAATTCGCAACAATCATGAAAATTTACCAAAAATATTTGAAACCATTACTTTTAATTACTCTTCTCAAAATAAATTTACCTCTGTAATTATTCTTCCACAGGATCTCAACGTGTCACGAAAGCCATCAACAAAATTGTTCTACCATCAGCCAATTCACGGATTGGAAACGTACTCATAAATTCGTACTGGATTTACACATGACAATTGTATATCTTACCTCCAATACTCAAATTCATGTCATTATAAGGCAATGGAACCACACCGTTTTTAAGAAGTACTTTTTGTTTTGAACGGTGAAAGGATTCTTCTGTAATCTGTGTTTCAGAAATGGCGGCTACACACAAAATAATGTTTGCACAAATTATATTCCTTAATTGAACCCAAAATTTCATTTCCACTTGCTCTTATCCACTCTATAAAATTTGCATGAGGATAATGGAAGTTCTTGATATCAGGTTGATCTCTAGAATCATTTTCACATCTGATAAAAGAACATTTTTTCGTTCTAATTATAGGCGCCATTCTTGCTGATACCGACGAGAAACTGGGAGCGTTGTTGTTGTCCAAGTTGTCGTACAGCTGACTCGATATTGTCACATATTATTGCCAGATAGTGCATCTCTCTTTATCTGGGTTGCTATTCGTTCTGGGCCCGTGACGTCACCACACCCAGGGCTCTTTCTAGAAATTACTTGAATGCTCCTACCTGTCTTATGTATACCGTGGGCTCGACTCAGCCAACAAATTCCAGAGACGTCCCAGGCTTCGGTACAGTCGCCGACCAATAGGTTTGCCAAAACACACCTGAGCACCAGTTACGACCAAACTTCTCTTGACAACTTGCACCAGTTCCTGTTAATTTTCCGACCCAATCTCGTGGCGCTAATCTCAAACCGGCCTTCATAAAAACACCGAAATATGAAACTTACGTTTTATTGACATCCACATTCAGGGTATTACACTCTAAAACATTCCACTTACTATAAAACCGGTCGGCATGACTATGCTACATGAAACTATACAATCCTGCTTCATACATTGGCGACTATCTTATGGCGGAGTCTTCTAGCACCGGACGTTAGCCTTTATTAACTTGTCCTTGCTCAGACCCACCATATCACGCACAACGTAGTCACCGACGAAAGTATACACGGAGGAGTACAAAGATAGCCAAGCCGACCTCTACAGGCTCCAAAAACTAACTCTCCTAACCTATCCTCGGCAACCCTCCACATGCTCTCGCTATTACGCGTAACAGGTCGCACGTGGATGTTACTTTTCAGAGTATACAAAAACGCAACTAACAATAATAAAAGATTCAAATAGTAGCACACTACTATACCCCTCCCCCCTTAAATAGCTACTCGGGGCTCCCAATGGGAAACCCCAACAAAATGAACAAAATTGCCAGACTACTGGCGACGCCCTCCATACGTCGACTGCTGCAAAAAGGGGTAGCCCGGCCATCGGTCCGCGGTACTGAGATCGACCGCCCGCAGCGTGGCCCTCATCCGCCGCGACCGGCTCTGCCGCCTGCGCCGCTCTCTGCGACGGAAACGTTCCGCCAGAGACAATACCCGGCCGCGGACTACTGACGGACCAATCGCGGGACGGCGGGCCACCGCTTCCTCCAGCGATCTCCTCCAAACGCCAGCTCCCACTCCTGGTATGGGGTGCACCCCGTCTTGGCTATCCAAGTACCGGTGCAACCCCAAATAGCGATCCAACAGGATGGTATGGACCCCCTGCCGCTGGAAATACCCTTCCAGCTCCCGCACCGTTGATCTATATCGGGTGGCCGACCACTCCGCTTCCTGGCAGAGGAACTCCGGGAGCTCATACCAGCGCCGCGCCCGTACGCCTTGTAGGGTGTTAAAACGGGCGAAATCGGGGGTAGCCGGCAGACACCACACGACCGGGACCCCATAATAGTGGCGAAGCACATGGTCCGCCGAGGTTACAGCCAAACGGATCTCAGGTAGCGGGGCCGGTTCCGCCAATTTCAAGAGGCCTCGAGCTGCCGCCACGCCGTAGGTGGCCAGATACGTCAGGTCACAGTGGAGACCCACCATGACTAGCATATCCGGCCGTTCCCCAGCGCGCAGCTCGTTCTGCGCAGTTTCCGTTAGCCCGGACAATGTAGCCCCCGGACACACGCACAGGCGGAGCCTCCAGCCAGGAGGGGCAGCCAAGGTCGCATCTCTGGCACGGGAATCTCCCACTAGCAGCAGCACCCGACTCTGAGGACAGGGGGGTATTAGTACATCGCACCTTGTCGAGGGACTTTCCTTATCCTGTGCCAAATTTAGAACAAGGCTTCTACTGCCCACTATCTTTATTCAAAATTTTTCGTAATAACCAACTTTCTTTTTTAAAAAAGGGAGGACAATTTCTTGCCCATCACTTAAAATATTATTGCACTTTACAAGTAAAACTTCTATTAAAACAAGCACACATCAGTTCACTATACGACACAAATCAGCATGATCCGGAACGCAACAACTCGGCACTCAAACGAACCATTTTCTCACACAGTCACACTTTGTAATTTACTTTGGGTCTCACCCGGAGCGGATATTTCTTTCCAACTTGGTCCGGCTTAATCTTGTTACTTTTCTCACCCGGTGTTGAGGTCCTCGGGACCAGCGCTGCGTCGTATTGGTGTAAGAAATCCGAAATATCTGAGGAGCTCGAACCGGACGCGGGGTAACTTACCTCCCCAGGCCCACTCCTCACACTGTCAGGGCTGTTCTGTTCCATGTGGTACCTCGTACCATCAGAAACCTCGGGTCGCACCCCGTCCGAAGAGGGGGCGTCATCCTCCCTCTCTGCACTAGGAGTCCTCACTGTTCCTGCCCTGATTCCTCGTAAGAGCTCCCAGTCGATCCCGAGGACAAGATGTCGGCCCCTCTCCCGCGGCCGGCGTCCCCGCGCCGGCGCCGCACCCTGCCAGGGCGGCGCCATTGCTGGCACGGCCACATTCGGACCAACCTCCGGTTCCCCATGAAACTGCTTTAACTGCCCCACATGGGCCCGCAAATACCGAGCTCGAGGCCCTTCTATCCTCAGCTGGTAGCTCACTCCATCCGGGTAACATCGCACTACTTGGTAGGGTCCTTCAAAACGGGGCGCGAGCTTGTGGCGTTCAGCCCCGGGCAAATGCACGATCCTTCGCAAGACGTAATCACCCACGTCAAAATGCCGGAAGCGGGAACCTCCAGGTCGCTAGAATTTCTCCTTCTCAGTTACCCTGGGCAAATCTGGCGTAACCTCCTCAGACACAAAAAACTCACCAGGCGATTTTCCGGTCTCTCGATGAATTAGCCGATTGTACTGCATCATGACCTTTGACAGGACCAAATCCCAATCTCCTGGAACTTCCGCACAGGTGGCTGCTAACCTGTCCCTAATGGTCCTGTTCAATCTTTCCACAGCTCCATTCATGTGGGCAGCATAAGGTACGATGGTTTGATGTCGGGTTCCGTAACTACTCAACAGCGACTGAAATGCCCGTGAGGTGAATTCTGGCCCATTATCTGATCTGATTGTTTCCGGCGTCCTTGGTAGGCTCGTAAAAATGCTTCGCTCCAGGGCTCCCACTACAGCCCTGGCCTGGTTTGAGCGTATCGGTACTGCATGACCAAACTTGCTATACAGATCAATGCCGACCAAAACTCCCACATAACCTCTCTTACTCCGGGGAAGTTCCAACAGATCCACTGCATACACCTCATACGGCCGCGTCAAGTTCTTATCCAGCCGATGCAACGGAAAATCCTTAACAACATCTCCCTTATGCTGCTGACAAACTACGCATTCCCGCACCGTCTCTTGCACTACAACTCCCAGGCCAAGCCCGAAATAACTTCTCCTGAAAGCATTCAAGAGTTTATCTCTTCCCACATGAGCTAGATGTTCATGATACTCTTTCACTAATGCTGGCAAGTCTCCTTCTGGAACAACCGGAACAGGCTTTCCCCGAGGGTTCCTTTTCCTTATGCACACTGCTCCATCCCGTAAGCATAGTCGCTTGAACAACTTTTTATAGGCTCCCAAGTGTAAATTAGCCTGTCCTGTCCGTAAACTTTCTTTCACATTAACCAGAATTGGGTCAGCGTCCTGACCTGCAGCAATAGTCGGTAAACTAGCTCCCAACATACTACATTTTTTAGTTCCCGAAGCAATAGCCACATTGACAGATTGTTTCCCATAATCCTGAGACAGCTTGATAGGGTTAAAATGTACCCCACCCAAACATTCCAATGCGACAACCGCCTGTGCCCCTTTTTCAGGAACTACCTCCACAAAACTCTCCGGCCGGAAACACACTACGACTTTGAGTCCATACACATCAGAAAACGCCTGAACTGCCTCCCATGGCGGGAATACCCCCGGACTACTCCAGGTGGTGGCCCACTTCCTATGTGCAGCCGCCTTCCCCGAGCCATACCTCTCCGGCTTCTGCAGAACGACATCACAACAGCGTTTCCGAATGGTCTCAGCGTCACTCCGACCCAGCAATACACTCAAAGCCTGCAACAAGGAGTCTGGACCTTCCTGTATATTGGTTAGGACGTCATACTCAACAGCACTAATGCTCTCCTCGGGTACTTCAGGCATATTCCACGGATAGTTCACACGAGACAAGCAGTCTGCGACAACATTCTTCTTCCCGGGGACATACTCAATGGTATAAGACCCTATGGCCAAATCTAACAAGGTACGCATCAATCGATCATCCACGTCTTTCATTCTATGCAAATACAGCAGAGGTTGATGGTCAGTCCTTATTACATATCTTCGCCCAGATAAATAAGGTTTAAAATGACGTACTGCAAAACGAATAGCTGCCAACTCCCGTTCTGTCGCGCTATATTTCCGCTGAGCCTTACTGAAGTTAGTCCCCGCGAACCCAAGCACTCTCTCCTGACCCTCCTGCCACTGGGACAACACAGCTCCGGCACTCGTCGCACTAGCATCCGTAGTCAGGACGAAAGGCTCGTCCGAATCAAAATTGGGAAATGCCAACACAGGGGCCTCAGTCAGGGATCTCTTAATAGCCAGAAAACTCTGCGTAGCTTCCTCATCCCACTTCAAAATCCGGTTCGCCGTTCGCGCATTCAAAGGGGCAAATACCTCAGTTGGTAATGACAGAAATTTCCTATAGAAATTCACCATCCCAAGGAAGGACTTGAGCTGCCGGACAGTCGTGGGTATTGGAAAATCCTGAATTGCTTGCACATTACGCCCCAAAGGTCTAATTCCTTCTCTACCTACTACGTGACCCAGATACTCCACTTCTGAGCGGAAGAAACTGCATTTCGCAATGGCAATCTTAAGGCCATTAACACGTAATCTCCGAAATACTGCGTCTAAGTTATCCAAATGTTCAGCGAAATCCCGGCCCGCCACCATGATATCGTCCAGGTACGCCTGAACACTATCACCCGGCAAACCAGCCAACACTATCCTCATTAACCTCGAAAAGGTGGCCGGGCCATTGGAAACCCCGAACGGCAAGCGCGTGAACTCGTACAACGCAGTCCCCGTAGAAAACGCAGTTAATTCGCGTGACTTCGGAGTCAAAGGCACCTGGTAATATCCAGATTCAAGGTCCAACGTCGAAAAAAACACGTGTCCCCGCAGTCTGTCCAGAGTCTCGCCCATATGTGGTAAAGGGAAACTATCCATTTTTGTGACACTATTCAAAGCCCTGAAATCCACACACAACCTCAATCGTCCATTTCGTTTGCGCACCGGCACCAAAGGAGACGACCAGGCCGACTCAGATTTCTGAATTATACCTTTCCGTTCTAACTCAGCCAACCCAGTCTCAATTTCCGTTGCCAGTTTACCAGGGTAGCGCCTATTCCTCTGCTTAATCGGCCGTACTCCCTGTACGTCAATTTTATGCTGTAACACGTTAGTATGGCCTAATTCAGCATCCGTACTTGCGAACAGGTCACTGTAAGCTTCCAGTAAATCCCGGGCTTTCCGTTGCTCTTCCAATGTCAGATTAGTCTTGTCCAAATTAAATTCTAACGCCTTCGCTTGCGCCTTCTCAGAGGGCGCATTTTCATTACCTATAATTCGCAGTGCATATTCCGGCACAGTCACAAATGTCCCCCAAGCGAGGCCTTTCCGTACACTAACTTCCTCATCTGATACATTAGCCAGCTCGACCACTATCTCACCCCCACATATTCGATTCACCGATGAAGCTATCCTCACCGTCCCTGTATCTTTAACGGGCTCCAGATAGCCTTCGCTCCCTTCGCTGGCTCCCGGAACTATAGCTTTTACTCTAGTTATCGTCCTCGCTGGCAAAGTCATCGCTTCCTGACTACGAATTGGGAACTGTAAATCCTCCGGCACTACTCGAATTAGTGTTACCGTTGCCTCCTGTCCGTTTTCTAGTACCAAACTAACGGTACCGGTCCGCAAATCGAGGAACTTCACAAACTGCTGGCAAAAATCCAATCCCAAAATAACTCTCGTCGATGCCGACAAATTCCTAGCGACTAGAAACTTCTGGCTACCCATCTCCTGTCCGTTAAGGCTAAGCCGCAACTGTAACTCTCCTATGACGCCGAGCTGTGTTCCAGTCACACCGGTCACCATAGTCTCCGCCGGTCGCTAATTTGACTTCAGCTCTGGGAAATCTTCTAAATAGGTGTCCGATAGAACTGATACCGAGGCTCCCGTGGCCAACAATGCACACAGCGGCAACCCACTTGCACACAAGCTAAGTTTATAAGCCAGCACATTCCTGATATTCCTTCCTAATTTGGTCACTCAAGCCCTTGGGGACTTTACTTCCACTGGCGCGCCCCCATCTGCACCAGTCCTTTCTAGTTACCCCGGCTTCTCTCGACACTGAAAACTCTTATGGCTACTCTCCCCACACCATACACATGCACACACTTCACTTTTAAACCGCACACATACTGACATTAGATGCCCCATTCGTCCACAATACGCACACACGTCCGTTCTTGCGCGAGCACTTCTCTCCTCCATTTTCCGAGGGCAGGCTCTCGCAAAATGCCCATTCTCATGGCAATAGAAACACGCGCTCTTCATTCGCCACTGTTCATTCACATCCTCTCGCACCCGTCTCTCCTCACTCGCACACATAAATTCTTTCCTCATGCACTCGTCCTCCTGTTCCTCCAACACGGTAGCAAGATTAACCACTTGCTTCAAAGTCACACCATCCAAATGCCCCAACTGCACCCGTAATCGATTCACAAGCTCCTTCCGCAGTGAACTAGTTAATTTGCTCTTTACTATTCCTTCCCTTTTGAATTCGTCACTTTCCTGCAACATTTCTCGCGCTAGCCTTTCCAAGCGAATGGAATAACACAATAAGCTTTCGCCCGTCCCACGTTCTGCGGAAAAGAACGCCCCAAAATCCGTATCCGTTGATGATAATTTTGCACTAAACTCTTGCACCAATCTTTTCTTCACAAATTCATACTTCACACCAGGACCACAGGCTTCCACAATCTCCTTAGCCTCTCCCTGTAAATATTTGAGTAAACTAGCCAGCCATGTTTGCGTGTCATCCCCATATTGTACCTTACAGTATTTTTCAAAATTCTGTAGCCACGTATCTAAATCTTTCCCATTACCAATTCCCCCTTTGAAGATGCTGGGTTCAGGTACTTCTTTCCCAAGTTTCCCTATAGCCTGCACCAGCTGCAGCATTACGTCCGACATATCCGCTGCTGATGCCATACTTCACTAATTCAATTTACTGGCACACAAGCGAAACCCGCAGACAGCTCACAACCCGCTTATAACACCTAATAGTTCTCCAATTTGAGACTGTTCCGAGCTTCGTTTCAGCCCCCTTAAAGCTCCAGAACTTTGTCTCAATTCCCCAAACTGGCGCCACCAATGTGGTAGTTCTGGCAGTCGGGGTCGCGGAATTTATATAAACTGGGCTGCGCGACTCCCACTTCCACCAGCCTAGCCAACGTAAAGCACGGGTCGTAGCGCTGCTACCCTATTTTCAATACACTCAAGGATCCGTCTTAATATACCAACCTATCTCGAGAGCATCCAAGGCTCGACTCAGCCAACAAATTCCAGAGACGTCCCAGGCTTCGGTACAGTCGCCGACCAATAGGTTTGCCAAAACACACTTGAGCACCAGTTACGACCGAACTTCTCTTGACAACTTGCACCAGTTCCTGTTAATTTTCCGACCCAATCTCGTGGCGCTAATCTCAAACCGGCCTTAATAAAAACACCGAAATATGAAACTTACGTTTTATTGACATCCACATTCAGGGTATTACACTCTAAAACATTCCACTTACTATAAAACCGGTCGGCATGACTATGCTACATGAAACTATACAATCCTGCTTCATACATTGGCGACTATCTTATGGCGGAGTCTTCTAGCACCGGACGTTAGCCTTTATTAACTTGTCCTTGCTCAGACCCACCATATCACGCACAACGTAGTCACCGACGAAAGTATACACGGAGGAGTACAAAGATAGCCAAGCCGACCTCTACAGGCTCCAAAAACTAACTCTCCTAACCTATCCTCGGCAACCCTCCACATGCTCTCGCTATTACGCATAACAGGTCGCACGTGGATGTTACTTTCCAGAGTATACAAAAACGCAACTAACAATAATAAAAGATTCAAAATAGTAGCACACTACTATAAGTCTACCTGTCTGTTACTAGTCAGTCTACCTGTATGTCACTAGTCAGTCTACCTGTCTGTTACTAGTCAGTCTACCTGTATGTTACTAGTCAGTCTACCTATATGTTACTAGTCAGTCTACCTGTAAGTTACTAGTCAGTCTACCTGTAAGTTACTAGTCAGTCTACCTGTCTGTTACTAGTCAGTCTACCTGTCTGTTACTAGTCAGTCTACCTGTATGTTACTAGTCAGTCTACCTGTATGTTACTAGTCAGTCTACCTGTATGTCACTAGTCAGTCTACCTGTATGTTACTAGTCAGTCTACCTGTATGTTACTAGTCAGTCTACCTGTCTGTTACTAGTCAGTCTACCTGTCTGTTACTAGTCAGTCTACCTGTATGTTACTAGTCAGTCTACCTGTCTGATACTAGTCTGTCTACCTGTGTGTTACTAGTCTGTCTACCTGTCTGTTACTAGTCTGTCTACCTGTCTGTTACTAGTCAGTCTACCTGTCTGTTACTAGTCAGTCTACCTGTCTGTTACTAGTCTGTCTACCTGTCTGTTACTAGTCTGTCTACCTGTCTGTTACTAGTCAGTCTACCTGTCTGTTACTAGTCAGTCTACCTGTCTGTTACTAGTCAGTCTACCTGTCTGTTACTAGTCAGTCTACCTGTCTGTTACTAGTCAGTCTACCTGTCTGTTACTAGTCAGTCTACCTGTCTGTTACTAGTCAGCCTACCTGTCTGTTACTAATCAGTCTACCTGTCTGTTACTAGTCAGCCTACCTGTCTGTTACTAGTCAGCCTACCTGTCTGTTACTAGTCAGCCTACCTGTCTGTTACTAGTCAGCCTACCTGTCTGTTACTAGTCAGCCTACCTGTCTGTTACTAGTCAAGTCTACCTATCTGTTACTAGTCAAGTCTACCTGTGTGTTACTAGTCAGTCTACCTGTCTGTTTCTAGTCAGTCTACCTGTCTGTTTCTAGTCAGTCTACCTGTCTGTTACTAGTCAGTCTACCTGTCTGTTACTAGTCAGTCTACCTGTCTGTTACTAGTCAGCCTACCTGTCTGTTACTAGTCAGCCTACCTGTCTGTTACTAGTCAGCCTACCTGTCTGTTACTAGTCAGTCTCCCTGTCTGTTACTAGTCAGTCTACCTGTCTGTTATTAGTCAGTCTACCTGTCTGTTACTAGTCAGTCTACCTGTCGGTTATTAGTCAGTCTACCTGTCTGTTATTAGTCAGTCTACCTGTCTGTTACTAGTCAGTCTGCCTGCCTCTTAACCTGTCTACCTGTTTGTTACTAGTCTGTTGACCTGTGTGTTTACCTGTCTACCCGTCTGTTACTATGTAGTCTGTCAAAGCTGTTTGTTTACCTGTCTACTAACCTGACCCACATTTACATGTCATTTAAACGCTTTTTATAAGTAATTTTAATGTTATTCAACATGTCGTTTTAATTTTATTTTACACTTCGTTTCAATGCTACATTACTCATCATTTTTAACAAAATTTACACGTTATTTTAATGAGATTTTTGGCGTCGTTCTGTCGCAATTTTACACGCCGTTTGAATGCAATTTTACACGCCGTTTGAATGCAATTTTACACGCCGTTTGAATGCAATTTTACACGCCATTTGAATGCAATTTTACACGCAGTTTGAATGCAATTTTACACGCCGTTTGAATGCAATTTTACACGCCGTTTGAATGCAATTTTACACGCCATTTGAATGCAATTTTACACGCAGTTTGAATGCAATTTTACACGCCGTTTGAATGCAATTTTACACGCCGTTTGAATGCAATTTTACACGCCGTTTGAATGCAATTTTACACGCAGTTTGAATGCAATTTTACACGCCGTTTGAATGCAATTTTACACGCCGTTTGAATGCAATTTTACATGGAGTTTTACATGACTTCACAGAAAAGGAGCTCGTCAGCATCATGTTCGATCTCTTGTTTGCGGGATCGGAAACCACCGCAGCGACCCTCAAGTGGATCTTGCTGTACATGGTAAAGTACCCCCATGTGAGTACATGGTGTACATGGTGAAGTACCCTCATGTGAGTACATGTTACAGCACATGCTGTACATAATGCATTACATGGTGTACATATGCATAACATGGTGTACATGGTGCAGTACGTGGTATTAGCGAACCAGTACCGCCCAGTAACATGTCGTATTATAACACAGGTACATAAATAGAATCACTAAATACTAATTAAGACCCAATGCTGAGCATAGAGCAGAAATTTCACACGTGACACGCGCGGGTTCGAAACCACTGAGGTTGGCAATTTTTTGCATAAGGGCAGCTAAACTGCGGCAGCGAGAGCACTGAGAATATTCTTTTTGTGCAGCGATGAGCTTTGGTTGCGCACTCAGGGCAAGAAACTGCAAATTATGAATTATTCACATGCACGTAATACCTGAAAAAGATTGAGAAATTTACACCACAAAAAATTCTATCAACACATGTAATCAAAAAATCGTCATAACTCGAAAAATTCCTTTTTTCATCGAACAAGTATTTCAATATTTGAATTCCATAAATGAGTTTTCAACGCATAAAAAATCTAATTATGTGAAAGTTTCAATTAGATTAACATTCTTAATTAAAACGCAATCCAATTTTATTGAATACTACTCACTGGAAAATTCTGATCTTATAAAGTTTCTTTGAAAAAATTGACTAAGGCTGAAAATTATTTAACGAAACACCTATAATACACGAACAAGTGAAAATAATTTCAATTTCTTAGAAAATTATCGCACAAAAAATGACACCAATTTAAAAATTTTTAATCAAATGAATAACTAACTTTCTTACTACAGATACAGGCGCGCGTGCACGAGTGTCTGGACGCAGCCGTGCCGCGGGACACACTCCCTTCTCTCAGCGACCGGGATGCGTAAGTATCTTCAGTGTATATATTTATATATATGCATGTTTATGTATGTATATGCATATATGTTTATGTATGTATGGTGTGTGTGTATATGCGTGTTTATGTATGCGAGTGTAAGTATATGTATGTACAGGGTGTTGGTGGAACTCTTGGTACAAACTTCGGCTACTAGTAGAAAATACAAAAACGCCTAGTTTTTCAATTATTGGGCTTAGAAGTTTTTAATGCTACGCTACAAGAACACAACAGCGATTTCGCAACAGACAGGAATAAGGGCAATATGGGGAATTAGAATGAACAAGTGTTGGCAGAATCGAACATGTTTTATTTACAGTTTAAAACATTAATTCACAGATTCAGGAAATTTCTAGAAATTCCGAGTCAACGTTAAGGCCCCGATACACTGGCGTTCATGACTCGAGAAATTGCGGCAGTGGATCCGTCCGCCAGTTGAAGTGAGAACTGGCGACATGATACACTGAGCACGCAAGATGAAGCACCGCGGAATGCAATGCAAGGCGTCAGTCTGCCTCAGCTTGTCGTACGGGTAGGTGCGCGCTAGCGACCAGCCGTATGGAGCGCAGGATCAAAACGAAGCACACATTGCGCTGTGCTATAGCCTTCTGTAAGCGCTGCTTATCACATTCTGCAAGCGTCGAATTTTTTAAATGCGTCATTACAATTCAGTGTTCGAGTTTTGTCCACTCAATTGCGGAGCAAGACATTGCTGCGCACCACTCCCGTCAACGTTTAAAACTGTACTGCTCATCGCAGTGACGACCGTCCTAATCCAGACATGCTCGGATCGCTGAAAGCTCGGTGGCCACTCTGCCAACTGGCTGGTGTGCAGGGATGGGAGGCACATTGAGAGGCGTGCTGGCGGTTATCACCGCGATTTTTGCCTAGTGTATCGGGGCCTTTAGCGACCCCTGGTGAGAAGCGTATGTGTATCTTTTGTCAGTTAGCACCGTGGCACTGAAGTGGTAAGATGTATCGCCTTACAAATGCGCAAATGGCAGACATGCATTTCACTTATGGTACTGCTAATGTTAATGCAAGACGTGCCGCGAGAATCTATCACGAACGTTACCCTAATCGAGAAGTCCCTGATCATCGATTATTCACTGCATTGCACCGAAGATTGACGGAAACCGGCAGTTTTGGTGTAAACAGAGTAGACGTTGGTCGCCCAATAAATTATCATCAAGAGCAAGAAGTGTTGGAACATTTCCGTAGAAACCTGCGTACGAGCACCCGTGCCGCAGCAGCATCTTCGGGTATTCGTGACCATAGTACAGTGTGGCATGTATTGAACTGGAATAATTATCATCCGTATCACTTCCAGAGTGTCCAGGGTTTCCTTCCCGTTGATTATGGTCCTCGTGAGTGATTAGCGCAGTGGTTTTTAGATCGGGGGTAGAAGATGCCAATTTTGCAGAGTGTGTGTTGTTTACGGATGAAGCAACCTTCAGCCGAGGTGGAATTTTTGATTATCATAACTTTGACTCATGGCAGCAGAAAAATCCTCATGTCGTCCATGAACATCATCACCAACATCGCTACACTGTCAATGTTTGGGCAGGTATCGTGCACAATCAACTCATTGGTCCATACATTCTGCCAGAGCGTGTTACTGGAGATGTGTATAAAATCTTTCTTGAAGAAGTCCTCCCTGGTTAATTGGAAAATGTGCCATTAGGTATTCGTAGACGACTTTGGTTTCAACACGATGGAGCTCCGGCACATTATGCTCTAAATGTGCGACGGTTTCTTGACCAACAATTTTCAAATTGATGGATTGGTCGTGGTGGTGCTGTGTCCTGGCCACCGAGATCACCTGATTTGACTCCGTTAGATTTTTCTTATGGGGGCACTCGAAATCTCTGATTTATGCGACACCTGTGGAATCGGAAGAAGACCTTGTCGCTCGAATTGCAGTCGCTGCTGGAGATATCGCTGACAACCCAGGAATGTTTGGCAACGTACGCAACTAGCTTCGAAGGTGTCGTGCGTGTATCGATGTCAATGGTCGAAATTTTGAACACCTACTTTGATGCGTTACTTTCTATTATTTATTGAAGTACCTCATGTTATGTAACGTTTTTCATTAACCTCGTGTGTTATTATTGAACATTAGTGCATGTGGTTAACTAGGATCGCTGTAAGTTCTTGAAGCGCAGCATTAAAATCTGCTAAGCCCAATAATTAAAAAACTAAGCATTTTTCGATAATTTTTCACTGATGAAAAAGTGTTTCAATTTGTATTTTCTACTAGTAGCCGAAGTTTGTTCCAAGAGTTTCACCCACACCCTGTATATTTGTACTTTATGTGATCAAAAGTATCCGGATACCTAGCTGAAAATGATTTAACAGTTTGGGGCGCTCTCCATCGGTAATGCTGGAGTCCAGTAGGGTGTTGGCTCTACCTTAGCGTTGATGACAGCTTCCACTCCCGCAGGCATACCTTCAATCAGGTACTGGAAGGTTTCCTGGGGAATAGCAGCCCATTCTTCACGGAGTGCTGCACTGAGGAGAGGTATCGATGTAGGTCGGTGAGGCCTGGCACGAAGTCTGCGCTCCAAAACATCCCGAAGGTGTTCGATGGGATTCAAGTCAGGACTCTGTGCAGGCCACTCCATTACAGGGATGTTATTCTAGTGTAACTACTCAGTCACAGGCCGTGCTGTATGAACAGGTGCTCGATCGTGTTGAAAGAATTAATCTCCATTCCCAAATGTCTCTTCAACAGTTCGAAGCAAGAATGTGCTTAAAACATCGATGTCTGTCCTGTGATAGTGCGATGCAAAACAACATGGGGTGCAAGCCTCCTTCATGAAAAACACGACCACACCATACCACCGCCCCCGAATTTTACTGTTGGCAGTACACACGCTGACAGATGACGTTCACCGGGCATTCGCCATACCCGCACCCTGCCATCGGATCGCCACATTGTGTACCGCGATTCATCACTCCACACACACAGTTTTTCCACAGTTCAATGGTCCAATATTTACGCTTCTTACACCAAACGAAGGGTCGTTTCAATCAGTTCTGACACAAGTGACACCCAATCACCTGACCACATTCGAAGTCCGTGAGTTCCGCGGAGCGCTCCCAGCCTGCTCTCTCACGATGTCTTATGACTACTGAGGTTGCTGATCTGGAGTACCTGGCAGTGAGTGGCAGCGCAATGCACCCAAAATGAAAAACCAATGGCTTAGGGGGCGTCCGGATACTTTTGATCACAGAGCATGTGTACAGGGTGTCCCACTAAACAAATGGGACCGAACTTCGAATTGATAAAACTCCGGGGTATGAATTGTATGAATAAAACTCCGGGGTATGAATAAAACTCCGGAGCGAACTTGCGTTGGCTCCGGGGTATGAATGAAACGCAAGTCTAAGAATAAAGAATTATATTACTTTATTAATCGATGTCTCACTACCATGCAATGTATATTAACAACAATATCAACAATTACCGCGGAGCTACATCAATTCAAAGTTCGGTCTGCTTTTTTTTGAGACACTGTGCATATATATATGTAAATGAATATATGTATTTATGTTTGTGAATAAATGTCCTTGTATGTGTATATGTATTTAAATATGTCTTGATGTAAATATATGGATATATAACCATGTAACAAGACACGGTAATACAAGGCCACAATGACCTCAGGCTGGGGTACCTGGAGGCGACGATCCTGGACACGCTGCGGCTGAGCTCGGCGGTGCCCACCTCCATGCTGCACCGCGCCACTCAGCCCCTCTCTTTTGAGGGCTACTCCATCCCTCAGGTGCTCGAGTGAATTGGGTTTGGTTGCAATTAAGCCCAAGTCCCCCTGTCCCACAATATGCAGGTTAATTAGATTACATTACATTTGATAGCAATTAAGTTCAAATCGCCCTGAACCACAATAACTAAGGTTATTGTGGGTACAAAACCCCCCCCCCCCCCCATACCCTGTACAAACAAGCAGCAAAATGAGAAGGAAGTTAAAAGAACAAGATAGAAGTTGAAGAAGAGAGTAGCAAGTGCTGAAAAATAGGACGTTATTAAAACGAATAATATTGTCGTTACAAAACAAAAAATCAATTCTATATCTGTGAACGTCTTTTCAATTTTCTACGCAACTAAAATTTTAGATTTTGTTCGAGTATAGTCCGTCAAATACTTTCAATTACAAAAACATTGAGATAAAACTGAAAAGAACAACCAACAACTGTAAGTAATACCGTTTTATGATTAAAGCCGATAAAGTTTCCCCATTTCAGGAATGAATCTTCTGAAATTGTCCCACTTCAGGAATGAAACTGCTGAAATTGTCCCATTTTAGGAATGAATCTGCATCCCCATTTCAGGTTTGAAGTCCCTGTAGTATCCCCATTTCAGGAATGTAACAGTGTTAAGTATTCCGTTTGGCTGTATCCTCTTGGGCGCCAAAAGTTAGATAGTTGTTTTGGCGAATCCACGTTGGGTGCCAGTTATAGATTATTTAATCTCTTTTTTTTTTGGCTGGTCCTTCTTGGGAGCCAGCGATAATAGTTTCCCTATTTTAGGGTTCTGAGGGCCGTAAGTTCCAAGGCTTTTATTCCGGAGAATCTTCCTGATTTTTCAGGGATATGAGAGAAGTCAGTTGCTGAGTATTTATTTTATTAAGGCGAGGGCTTTTCAACAGTTTCCAAGTTGCGAATATTATTCGGTAATTTTCGGAGTCCGAACTGGTTACAAGGTTTGAAGATTTGAGCTGGTTTTTCAAGCTTTCGAAATTTGAGTCGAGATGAATAAGCTACGAGCTTTTCACGCTAATAATGCAGGCGTCGAAAGTTAGAGCCGAAATGAAATTCGAGCTCCAAAATTTGAGCCGATATAAAAATCAAGCTGTTGAAATTTTCAAATCTGAGACGGATATATGCTTCTCAAGTATCTGTGATACGAGAGTTTAGTTATGCGAGGAGAATTATTTTCCCTCCTGTTAAATTATATAGGCACAAGTCGGCATCTACGACAATAGCCTGACACGCCCTTACCGAGAAGACATTACTGGAAGTAATGTCGCGAACATGCTATTAAGCCCGATGTGGACTGTGCTTTTTGGCCTATAAATTAATATAATGGTGCATATGTTATTATTATTATATAAGAAAGTTTTAGCCTCCCTTAACCACGACAAAGATGTTCCAAGAGAGGAAAGAGGAAGGCACCATTTAGTATGGAGTTGAGGGAACGCAGAATCTATGCACAAAGTGCACAAAAACAGTAAGCTAGGAAAGAAGTTCATGAAACAAGAAAAAAGTTGAAGAAGAAAGTAGTAGGTGCTGAAAAACAGGAAAGCAGTGAACCGAAAAAAGATGGTCCGTAACGAAACAAAAACCTATTATTATATTACAACAAAAAGGAAGCCTACCTAACCTTTAGCTCGGGCCCTCACATGGTTCCCCTGGGAGCGCAAATTCCCATAGATACAATAGTTGTATCCCCCTGAGGGGTGGTGCATATGTACATCAGATAGCTTATAAAGAATACTTAAGACCATTTCTTAACAATTAGAAACACTTATTCTAATACAGCTCAGGAACAGTCTTGTCCTTTCTCTTCTGAAGAGGCTGAATCGAGTTCTGGTTGGTTGGGAGAACGGGATAAGAAGTCGGCGAGATGGTTCTCCGCTCCTGGAATATGTTCAGATTTAAATTGGAAGAGGCTGAAGTATGAAGCCCTCGTCGGTTTGGTGTATCAGTTTTTTTTTGCAGATATATAAGAGGTCGATGGTCGCCATTGTGCATCGTTGATCTTGGTCGCCAATTTGATCGCTGATCTGGTCGCCAGTTTGATCGCTGATCTGGTCGCCAGTTTGATCGCTGATCTGGTCGCCAGTTTGATTGCTGATCTGGTCGCCAGTTTTGTTCGTTGATCTCTTTTTATGACGAGCTCGGAACGCAGTCGTCCTTCTCCAGCAGCAGCTGCTGTATGGAGGCCAGGGAGTCCTGCGGTCTACCGTAGTTGCCGGTGGCCATGGACGCCATGGTCCTTTTAGGTGTAGGCCTTTATCGCGCATGCCAGCCCTTAGTGTATTATGATCATCACTTTCTAGTTTCTCTATTTCTTCTTTGGTTGGCTTAAGCACCTTCCCATACAGAGGACATTCCTTGTCCGTGTTTGCGGTTATTATGGAGAGTCTTTCGATACGGAACTTCTTTTTGAGGCTCGTACGTATTGAACCCGCCAATTTTCCTAATTTCTTCGGTTTTATTACCGGCCCTTTTGAAGGGATGTTTTACAGGAGCATAGTTACGCTGTAGTTCAATGAACTTTTCCTTGTTGGTTAGCCGCTGTTTTGATTCTTCAGATTTTTCAATTTCTTCTCTCTCAGCACTCGCTTTTGGAGTGACACGAGAGGTTTCAATTATGATAGGAGGCGTATGCTCTTCTTCAAAGGATGTAGTTCCTGGCACACGTCCTAGGATTATGTCGGTTGCAGGGTTATCCATCACTACGACTGTGATGTTGCCTCGATAATGTGGGCAGTCAAGTTTTACGTTTGCTAACGGCGCTACGAAAGTTTGGCTGTCAGCTAGCTTCACGGTGATTTTGTTTTTAGACATATTTTGTTCGGGCACAAGGGCTTTATTTACAAATAAGGCTGTGGCTCCTCCATCCAGTAAGATTTCCACAGGTTGATCATTGAGTTGGCCTTGGCACTTTTTTAATTCTCCTAATAGTACTTCGGTTGTATTCGAAATTACCGCAGCATGATTGCATTCGACGGGTGGCAGGGTATATCCTGGGGACTCCTCTTCGATATAATTGATGTGGGCAGTAGGTTGGGCCGCACCTCCTTCATTTCGGGAAGAGGTATTTTGCTGAGATTGCGGGTTAAGTACTTGGCACTCTGCGCTAGAATGAGTTGGATTTTCTCCATGGTGATTACAGAAGAATGTTCTCCAGTTGATTGGCGGACGATTAAAGTAGTTGGGTCTGCCTTCTACGTGAGCTGGTCCAGTTGTCCTTGGCCTATACTGGAAATTCTGATTCTGATTCGGAGGCGGTGCAGGTCGATACTGGGGATTTCGGTTCTGAGGAGGTGAAGGTCGATAGTTTCCGGTTGTGGTGTTAGAAACTTGATTCACTTGAGAACTTTTGGAAGGTTTTCCCATTGAAGATTCTTGACCTTCGTTTTTGTTATTCGTCAGACGGTTCTCACACAGTTTCTGGAGAGTTGTATTGGGTCGGGCTTGTAGAAATTTGTCCCCTTGTTCAGCTAGAGTCGCCAAGGTGTTACCGCTTCTGTCCTTGAGTTGAGTAGCAAGGTGAGACGGTAGACTGGAGTAGACCCTATCCATGAGCATGAAATTTTTCAATTGGTCGTAGTTTTCTTCTTATTGGCTTCTGGTGAGCCATGCGTTAAGCGCTTGTTCCAATCTCCGGATGTATCGACTCATGTTGTCTCCTTCCTCAGGCTTCAGTTCATAGTAGTTACTGCGCAGTTTAGCGGGGGTTATCTTGTGGGACTCCAGCAGTAAATTTTTGATTTCCCTAAATTGGTAGCGGTCGACAGCGGCCAATGTCTGGATGAGTCTTCTTTCCTTAGCCGTTACTAGATTTTCTAGTGCGAGAACAGCCTCAAATTCCGTGTATTCGAGTGCGTTGCTGTGACTCTCGAAACGCTGCATGAATTCTTGGATCCCCTCTTGTTCAGGGTTAAAAGCAGCGATATCGAGTATTTTGACCCGTCTGGCTTCTGGTGCCCTTGGTTGGTGAGTTGTTGGAGCTGGATTTCATGCTCTCGTTCTCTTTCCCTCTCTCGTTCTCTTTCTCTCTCTCGTTCTCGTTCTTCTCTTTCTCTTTCTCGTTCTTCTCTTTCTCTTTCTCGTTCTCTTTCTTTGTCTTTTCCTCTCTCTCTATCTTTTCCTCTCTCTCTATCTTTTCCTCTCGTTCTCGTTCTTCTCTTTCTAGTGCTTGTTCTCGTTCTTCAGCTTCCTCTAGAATTTGGATTCTTTGAGTGAAGGTTTTACGGTAGTCTGGTTGCTCCGGAGTGAGGCCTAAGGCAGTCATGTACTCTCGGGCACGTTGGACGCAATCCATTTCTCTTTGCTTCAGGAAGTCAAGGTTCCTTTTTATTTTTCTTGGTTTTCAGGATTCAAAGTCCTTCTTTATTTTCTTCTGCTTCCGGGAGTCAAGTTCTCCTGTTTTATTTTAGTTTTTCTTAGCTTTCAGGATTCGTAGTCCTTCTGTTTCGGGCGCCAAATTGTTGGTTATTTTAGTTTGGCAGTCCCTTAGTTCGGGCGCCAAATTGTTAAATATTCCGTTTGGCTGTATCCTCTTGGGCACCAAAAGTTAGATAGTTGTTTTGGCGAATCCGCGTTGGGTGCCAGTTATAGATTATTTAATCTCTTTTTTTTTTGGCTGGTCCTTCTTGGGAGCCAGCGATAATAGTTTCCCTATTTTAGGGTTCTGAGGGCCGTAAGTTCCAAGGCTTTTATTCCGGAGAATCTTCCTGATTTTTCAGGGATATGAGAGAAGTCAGTTGCTGAGTATTTATTTTATTAAGGCGAGGGCTTTTCAACAGTTTCCAAGTTGCGAATATTATTCGGTAATTTTCGGAGTCCGAACTGGTTACAAGGTTTGAAGATTTGAGCTGGTTTTTCAAGCTTTCGAAATTTGAGTCGAGATGAATAAGCTACGAGCTTTTCACGCTAATAATGCAGGCGTCGAAAGTTAGAGCCGAAATGAAATTCGAGCTCCGAAATTTGAGCCGATATAAAAATCAAGCTGTTGAAATTTTCAAATCTGAGACGGATATATGCTTCTCAAGTATCTGTGATACGAGAGTTTAGTTATGCGAGGAGAATTATTTTCCCTCCTGTTAAATTATATAGGCACAAGTCGGCATCTACGACAATAGCCTGACAAACAGCTAAAGTTTCATCATTTCAGAACAGTCTATTCTGAAATTACCCCATTTCAGTACTAAAATTTCCCCATTTCAGGACTGAAATTTCCCCATTTTAGTACTGAAATTTCCCCATTTCAGTACTAAAATTTCCCCATTTCAGGACTAAAATTTCCCCATTTCAGGACTGAAATTTCCCCATTTCAGGACTGAAATTTCCCCATTTCAGGACTGAAATTTCCCCATTTCAGGACTGAAATTTCCCCATTTTAGTACTAAAATTTCCTCATTTCAGGACTGAAATTTCCCCATTTCAGGACTGAAATTTCCCCATTTCAGGACTGAAATTTCCCCATTTCAGTACTAAAATTTCCCCATTTCAGGACTGAAATTGCCTAATTTCAAGATTGAAATCGCCCATTTTTAGACTGAAATTCCCATTTCAGGACTGAAATCCTACAACTTCAGGCCTAAATTGCCCCATTTCAGGACTGATATCGCCCATTTCAGGACTGATATCATCCGTTTCAGGACTGAAATCACCCATTTCAGAACTGAAATCACCCATTTCAGGACTAAAATCACCCATTTCAGGACTGAAATCGCCCATTTCATGCCTGAACTCCTCCATTACAGGACACGCTGGTGATGGTGTGTGCGGAGATGTGCCACAGGGACCCCGCGGCCTGGCAGCAGCCCGACACGCTCAACCCTCACCATTTCCTCGATGGAAATGGCAAACTTCTCCCCAAACCGGAGAATTTCCTGCCATTTTCTGTTGGTGAGACCCTGTGTGTGTGTGTGTGTTGTGTAAATATTTTACGTGTCCTTTCTGGCCCACCAACAGCCCCCCAAGCTTCCCTCCTTAAACCTTTCCTCACAAAAACCTCACCACAACTCCCCCCCCACAACCTCCACAACTCTCCCAACTCCCTTAATTCTCCAGGGCCTCCCCACCCCCACTCCCCAAACCTCCACAACTTCCCTACAACTCCCCAACTCCCCTACAACTCCCTCAACTCACCACCCCCACTCCCCCAACCTCCACAACTCTCCAAACATCCCCACCCCCCCCTCCCCCAACCCTCTCAACTCCTCAAAACCTCCCCACCACAACTCCCCCCCCAACCCCAACAACTCTCCCAACTCCCTCAATTCCCCAGGGCCTCCCCACCCCCACTCCCCCAACCTCCACAACTCCCCAAACCTCCCCACCCCCACTCCCCCCAACCCTCTCAACTCCCCAAAACCTCCCCACCACAACTCCCCAACCCCCACAACTCCTCACCACAACTCCCCCAGGCCGGCGCCAGTGTGTGGGGGAGCCGCTGGCGAGGGCCGAGCTGTTCCTGTTCGTTTCGGCCCTCCTGCAGCAGTTCGAGGTGCTGGCCGAGGGGCGCGCCCCTCCTGACGGCGCCCCTCACCCCGACTGCTACACCGTCAACTTCCCTAAGCCCCTCAAGGTCGTGCTGAGGCGGCGGTGAGAGACGGAGCTGAGCCACAGTAGAACACGAACATTGCAGTAGAAAAACACAGTACATCTCGTAGAACTACAGTAGAACTCGTAGAACTAAAGTCGAAATCGTAGAACTACAGCATGCCACAGCACCAGTAGCCTCGTGTGTGCGAGGTAGCAAACTTCACACAGTAAAACACAGCAAAATATGAAGAAATAAAACTGGTGTTAGTGTAATACGTACTCGCACATGCTACGAAGACGCTGTAAATAAAGTATCAGTAAGTAAACAAATCAATAAATATCAATATTTTATCATTAAGGTTAATATCATTGTGCTTAGGGTTGATACCAATATCTTGATATCAATATAGTTAAATATCGTAAACTTAGGGTTAACATCAATGTCCGTTCCTAACACTTCGCCGAAACTGTAGTTATATATATATATATATATATATATATATATACTGTAGTTACTTCTAGTTATATCTTTCCTTATCGTGGGTTCCATCTGTAATGATCGTATTCACATTACAGGCTAAACATGACTTATATCTTCCATCGATATAGTCCAAGAAACATACTATAAAACGATCTACAAGAAATATTTATCCAAGTATGTTGCATATGTGTTGTCCGACATTAAATAGAATATATACGGTGTTGCTCAAATGGTCTTTCATTCCAACCCATTGCTGATTATCTGGGATCCTTTCCAGATGCGCCCCGCCACTAATGCAACACATATGTTCACCCGCTTGTAACTTTGGAAACAATGCACCTATCGACTTCAAATTACTCTCATACGATAGAATAAAACATTCTTTCGTTTGAGAGTAATTTGAAGAAGATAGGTGTGTTATTTCGAAAGTTACAAGTGGGTAAACTTATGAGTTGCATTAGCGGGGGGGCGCATCTGGAAAAGATCCGTTATCTGAACGCATTTACTGAACACGTCAAGTGCGGCGGGTTAAACTGAAGTGCAATGTTCTACTCAAATTTGGGTTAATTTTAGAGATCGAAGGTAAAAATAACAAACATTAAATACAACCCGTCTTCATTTAGTTTTCCTTGAGCATTTCCCGAAGTTGAGTCAGTTGGTCAGCAGCATTATAAATATCCTCTGAGTGACCTAATGCAACGTCACTTGTTCTTGTTCTTGGTTTGGGGGTTATTGGAGCTTCGAAGTCTGGTCCATGTAGCTCCACGTCAGAATGGGGGTTTTGTTCTTGCTTTGGGCACTGTTGGGTAAAGAATGGGAATGTTTTAGTGGGGTTTTCTCTGAATGTAGCTTGCATTCATATGATTCAGTGATTGCAGAATTGATATAGCTCATTATATTTCCACGTTTTATAGAACAAGAGATTTAAGCACACAATTTTATTTTAATTGACCCATGTTATAATATTTACGTCTACAGCATGCCCTATAACTAGCCTCACATGAGTGTCCCAAGTTATGGGAAGGTCCAGCCTGGGCGGCACAGCCTGGAGCTTCAGTTGCCAATGTCAGCAAGATAAAATCAGATAGCCTTGATAAGGTTTATTTATATAGACCTCCTGTGGGCGATTCTCTGAAGGAGTAAAGGTGTATTTAGGTCATGAGGGGTTTAGTGGTAATATACCTTGTACAATGATTAGTATAAAGATCCCAGAACTTAAGTGTACGCAGTACATCACCACTGTGCCTCAATGAAGCACACTCAATGGTGCGGGAGGGATAAGATGATGATGAACGATGGTGTTAGCATGCCCACAGTTGTTAGATGTGTCCAACATATGCTATCAATAGAGTAACAATGGTTAGATCTACATAGTATGAATTTTATCACAATCTGTCAAATATCTGACAGCAGCTTTGACTATTTGGGCTTGCACTGGACTTGGGAAGGGGCCTCCTCCAAGCAAATTTTTCAGAGAAATGGGAACGTTCAACGAGATTAAGGTGGTATTCAGATTGTTGCGATGGACTGCATGATTTGGACAATGCAAGAGAAAGTGGTCTATGCTCTCAACAGCACCACACTCACAGTTGGGGCTATCTGCTAAATCAAACCGAGCCAAGTGGGATTTGACACCAGCATGTCCCACTCGTAGCCTTGCCAGGGCAACTTCCGCTGTGCGAGATTTATTTAAGGCCCAAGGCCAGTACTCAATATTATCCCTTACTTGGGTCAAGAAACGACCTTTCCCAGATGCTCTGACTGTAGTCAGCCAGGAGAGGTTCCAGTGCCTGTGAAGAGCACTACGCACAAGACTTACAGTTTCCTCCTTCGATGGAGAGGTGATGGTACGATATCGGAGCAAATGAGCTTCTTTAGCATAGAGGTCCGCCGCTTCGTTGCCTGCTATTTCTTTATGGCCAGGGATGAACTGAAATTTAATGACATGAGAAGTGGAGAGCAAGATTAATTTTTCTTGAATGCTAAAAACCAAACGAATGTAGCGTTTAGGCTTTTGATCTCGAATTAGGTACAACGAATTTAAAGAGTCTGAAAAGATCACTATCTTTTCGCGGTCAAATAGATTATTCTGAACCCATGTTAGTGCCTCGTTGATAGCAAAGAGTTCCGTTTCCAGGACTTGGACCTGAGGTCTCAGTTTCCAATTTAATGATATATTTTTTATAGGGATCACAACGGCTGCTGATGCAGAGGTGTTTGGCTCAGTTACACGAGAGCCATCCGTATATATTGGAATGCAACGTCACTGATGACCTGAAATAATTTTAGATTCCCTCAGAAAAAAACTAAAACGCGCGCCAACAGCCTGCCCAAGAAGTTAGATCTTACTCGTTGGCTGCATGGTGTGACTATTCCTACGGGTATCTAGAATTATTTCAGGTCATTTCTCGAAAACGAGGGAATTTTGAGGTTTTTATCGCTCATGAAAATATTTTTACTTCGTGTTTTTCTGCATATGAGTAAAACATGTGCGTCGAATTTACCACATTGATTTCTGTTAGTTTTTATCAAGTTTAATTTGCAAAAATGCCTTCCGTACATCGGCAATTATTGAGTAACTGTGATGCTTAACTCCTAACGTCCTGAGTAAATTTTCTATCAGGTCTGTGCTCGATAACGTTGCTTCATTCAATGTAGGGAAAGCTCCTCTCTTCAGGCTGCAATTCAAGACTGTTCTTAGTTCAGAGGTACAGTGTGAATCCATTTCTACGACCTCTCTATGCAGCAAGAACACTTTTCTATTAATATCCAACAAATGGACTTCCTCAATTATTCCATCGTCTAACTGTTGACGTAAAACTTCATCGTAAGCATCATATAAATTCTTAATAATCAATCCGTTAACTACTTTTTCTAGCACAGCCCTTGCCACGAGGAAGCTATTCTGAACAATCTCTATCTTATTCAACCAAACTAAATTTCCACTGTATTTTCCAACACGGAAACTAATCCCTCGATCCAACAAAGCTTCATTATAGAAGCACTTCTGGCGCTGTCAGAAATTCCAATAGATTCCAGAGCGAAAATTTTTCCAAATTCCCTGCTACTTGACTCTCAACGACACTGACAATTGGGTCTGCACAAGTCTGTCTTGGGTCAAAAACGAAATTTACCGGAGACTGCCTAACCTCAGTGTAAGCTCAAAATCTAGCTTTAAGTTCGTGATGCCGAATTGGTAGAAAGACTCTTGATGACCGATTACATACTTTGAGGGATTTCATGGCCAAAATTAGTAGTAGATGTAAGAGAGGATGAACTATCCTGACAATTAGTGACATTTTAATGGAAACAAATACAAAGCACAAACTTCTATACGACCAAAAAATTAATGACTAACGTAAAGACAAATTGACAAATTGTGATTTCGTACGTTAAGCTATTAGGTGAACCGTGAAATAGGGTCCACAATTATACGAGTTTTAGCTTCCCCGAGTTGTAATATCGAGTTACACAGAGCAAAACAAACTAGATTAAGTTACTCTGAATAATAAGGAGCTATACTAAGCTGAGCAAGTTTGACGGAGGAATTTGGTGTTCGTGAGACCTGCATGCAAACGGAACAGAAATTGAAACCGGTGAACCATTAGAAGACAGACATTCAAGTTCACTTATAGACAAGTAAACTGAGTAAATTTCAATGACTGGGAACTTACCAATGACGGGCTGAAGCAGCGCAATACTACTAGTCGTCTAGCAGTTCGCCCACGAAACATACGAAGAAAAGAATCTTATCTAAGAAAGTCGGATCCATCTACGGACACTCATTAAATTAATGAAATTTGCGGGACAAATTCCTTAAATCTTTTTGTTCAAGAAAATGATCAACTTTTCCAAGCGCCAAAAATACGCCCACAGTAAGAAAATGCGCAGCCATGAAGACGAGGCACAGTGCGGAAATCGTCAAAACACTGAATGATGTCTACTCCTTGTATGCCCTCCACTGTCACCATGTCCGGCGCGCATTTACTGGAAGCGCCATTAGCTAAATCTGTGGGTACATACCCCCCTAAGGGTACGGTTAACATACTTTACATGTTAAAATGTACGATATTTTTCTACATACTACCCTATAAGTATATATAATTATTAATCATTACGTGTATTTTTATTGTTTCTTAAGCCTTTAACTGCGCTGGGGGTACATAAGGATACACCATTAAGCTAAGAGGGTAGACGACAATAGAAAGGTTGCGAGAAGCCCTGAGCTAAATGCTGCTCAGCGGAAACATTGGCAGCGGCCTGCTCAAGACAAGGAACTGCAAACGACGTTTGCAATTCGGCGTCCACCAACATTGGCCCCTGGATAGTTTTACCTCCATTCAATAAATCTACCTTAAACCTAACCTCTGAAAAGTTTTTTATACCTTTGTCTAAAAATCATACGACAAAAAACGAGATGGTTTTCAGTCTGACAAGCGGTTAAGGCGCTCAAAAGCTGAGCCAAAAACATACGAACCCAGACTGTCCGTGTTTCCCAAAAATCTCACATTTGTGACTCTGTGACACTTCGACACTGGCACAGCGATCGTAGGCAAAATATTCTCAGCTTGCAAATCTACAGAATAATTCAGACATAGATTAGAGAATGTTCTCATTGGCCTAAACTCGGCACACAAGACGGTGATGTGACTACGCTTCTTACATATGCCGCAATCGAAGTCTAATTTCTCAGGACAATAATTAGTTATGTTTCGAGCTAAAGTACTTCTGACACAGAAGCAATGCGGCACATCTATCACTGACAGCTGGCCAAGCAGGGTAAGCAGTGCAACAACGCATGCTATGATTGCTGCAGAAAAAGAACAAACACGCCCGTCTAACATTAGGTGCAACATTCATGCCAGCAAACACAGGACACTCAAAGACTCCAACTGCTGTACCTGCATCTGATGCACTAGCTGTCGACACTAAATCAGAAGAAGAACGAGCTTCGGACTTCGTTAGCAAATTTAATTTGAAAATAACATCTGCGTAACTATCAAGAATCTCGTCCAAAGATGGGTAAGAATGGTTGACGTTACGGGCCAACTTCTGCTTCAAAGCTACAGGCAACTTTAAAAGAATTGCATAACATGATTTCACTTTACTAGCCTTTGCAGTGTAGATATTGCAGCCAAAGTTTTTCAGATCAGTCGAAACGCTTCTGATCTCGCTCAAATACACTCGACTGGCAGAAAAATCCTTATGTACTTTACAAGACAACGTTACCAATTCTAAACTGAGTAGATACAACAATGAGTCTCGGTTCATAAATTCTTTTTCTAAAAGCTTCATGGCAACATCAAAATTTTCATCTGTAACGCTTAAATACTCGATCTGCTTATAAGCATGTCCAGTCAGGTAGCTCTCGAGATCAGCTAAGCTGATTAAGACAGTTTCTTACGATTTCCTATTGCGTTTTTAAACTGTGTCAAAAAAACTTCAGCGAGTCTGACTCGTCTCCACGAAACTTTTCAACTAGCAACACAGGCAGTTTCAATTCTTTGTGACAAGTACGCGTGTCCACTCCACTCGATTCTTTTCGCCAACAGAACCGAACAACTTCACGAGGGACAACTCTGCATCTGTCGCATATTTTGTCTGAGAATCAAACTCTACTTCAGTCATCAGTGACCTTTGTGGCAGTGATTAATCTTTTCTGGCAGTGACCCAAAATCTACCCAAAAATAAAATTAATCATTCATAATACCTACGATAATTCTTTTGAAAACAGGTTACTATAGGTTAACACAAACAGGTTACACAAACCCTTAGCGACCCAATGAAATGGCTTGGCGACCTAAAGTGATTAAGAACCACAGCTCTACGTTCGCGCCCTCAGCAGCCTTACCAGATTGCAGCGGATTATATGGTTGCAAATATTCAGAGTGGCCTACCCACAAATGAGAGGTCAAAACTGGCAGAGTGTATTAAGTGATAATTTCACCTCATAGCGGCGTAAATGTCATTCAGGCAGAGTGGCCTAGTTCCTAGTTCAGTTCCTAGTTAGTAACTTGGCTTGGAAAAGCCAGTTTGGCAACCCTGCGATGAACCCCACGCCTCTAGCTTGAGTGTCCTAAAATTCTGTGTTTTCTGGGTTAGGACACTCTGCATATTTGTCCTCCATATGATCTGTTATCCCCCATGCACCCGCCAGGTGGCAACGAAGCGTCTCGGCACAAGCCTGGAGCTCGGCCCCTGGTGCCCTGACGCCGTAGTCTCGCTCGCTTTAACACGTTCCCTGCACATTGGGCCACATGCGTACCAATAGGTTGAATACCCATTTGCTCACGGGTATAAATGAATGGCAGTTCATTTGCTTGGCGACCTTTTCAACAAATAACTTATCATACGAGGCGAAATGTTATCGTGCACTTGTATTTTTCATATTCATTAGGAAGAAAGTACAAATAGACTCTAGAGTCTAGCAGTAAAGTCGAGTTCCCTAATATGCTACTCACAACCTAACAAACCAACTGTTAACAACCTCGGAATCGCGGTGAACGTGTAAAGGGCAAACGTAATTCTTCTTTTCTAAATGGCTCGCTTCTGGACCAGAGCTGCATCAGCCATGCTGAAAGGACTCGGAAAGACAGAACACCAAACGAAATATTATCGGAGAACGCCAACGGGACTGCCAAGTTGAAAAGCAGAAGATTAGATTATTAGTTAGGTTAAGCTACCCTATCCGCCACAAAGGCGATCCAAAAAGAGGAAGGAGGAAGGCACCATTTAGTATGGAGTTGTTAAGGGAACGCGGAATCTATGCAGAAAGGGCATAGAAACAGTAAGTTGAGAAAGAAGATTATGAAACAAGATCAAAGTCGAAGAAGAAATTAGTAGGTGTTGGAAAGAAGGATTGCAGTGAACCGAAAAAATGGTCCTTAACATAACAAAAAATATATATCAACAGAAAGAAGGCCTACCTAACTCTCAGCTCGGGCCCTCACATTGTCCCTCTGGGAGTGCTAATTCCCATAGATACAATAGTTGTATCCCCCTGATACGGTTGAAAAGCAGAAATGTTACACAATGTTCATGAGATAAGCGAAGAAAATCCACAAAGCTAATTAATGATTTAGATTAGATCATTTCTTAAACTTGATGTGGCGAATAAAGACGCGCCTAGCAAAACCACAAATTTTGTTAACAAAAAGGAAAAGCGTAACGACTTATTCACCGAGCATTTATTAACCACTTAGTGTATATTTGAACTGAAGGATAATATTTAGTTTTAATGGTAAAAATTAGGTCAAAGTTTAACCTCAAGGTAAGCAAAAATCCGCTCTAGTACGACCAGCGTAAAACGTTTAAGTTATACATATTTTTATTTCGATCCCTAAATTTATACCTTCAAACAATTAGGAAAGCCTGTGGCCCCGCAACTGAAAATCCATCGGAAGGCCAAAGTTATCAAAACGCGGGAACCAGCGGCACGTAGGGATGGGCTACTTCTGAGTCAGAGGCAGCCCGAGGATCCAGTTCCCGGTCCCGGCTGCCAGCACTCTAAAATACTCTGAAAATACTATCGGCTTTTAACGAGAGTATATCTAAACTACACGATAAGACCTAACGCACCCGCCATCTGTGCCTGATGAACCCGCCATTCAACTTCTTCTCACTCAAGTTCTTATTAAATTGAGAGAACTCTTTTGTTTGCGCAGTGATTCTCTCAAACAAATTCTAAGCCCCTGCACTAAATTGCATTAAATCGTTAGTTTTATTTTGGTCTAAATGCACGACTATATTTATTAAAGAAAATTATGGTACTCACCATGAAACAAGTCTACGGAGTTTACACCTAAGAGTCAAGTATCTCTCCTTAACCCGCGCACTGTAACTGGTCGCCTCATTTACCAGGCTCACTGGTTGCCAGACGTAAGGCATAACCCCAAGTTGTTATACACCAAAATGATCGTCTCAGCGAGTGCTACACAGCTGGAGCCAGAAACCCCCACATTGTGGGGGTTAAGGCAGAGCTCCAACCACTTGGAAGTTGGGAGGGGTAAGCACAGTCAGTGTGGTAAATGAGGCGACCGTGAGAGGGTGTGCGTGCGAACAGTCAGTGGCAGCCTCAGTTACCAGCGAAACTACTCAGGGCCTTATTTCGCCTTATTTCGTAAAAATGGCAAATAAGACAAATCTGAAGTCAGTAGCGTGTAGAGCAGTATTTTATTCATATTGTGTGAAAATTACAAGTTTCGAAACACTATACTTACAGTAATATAACCAGACATGCAAACATGCATTTATGTAGGAACTAAAACGAAGAATGGATAACACCTAGTAGACATAAATGGTCATAACTTTTTTTCTAATTGTTGTAGAGGAAAAATAAAAACATCAGCAGGTTTGGAAGGATTTTCTGCATAAAATAGCAGTGAAAAACATTACATTGTTCCCAAAACACAAAAATGGCCATTGATCTCTTTGAAGCAATGTTGTGCAAAAATCTACGGAGTTTGACTCCATATTACAAAGAAACGGTTCAAGTTATCAAAAATCTGACAACATCAAAGTGTAAAGCAACATTTTTTACTCATTACTTCATATTTTTACATCTCTGCCTATTACGGTAAGTGAACAGGGAACGGCAGAGTAACGCGGGTAAATTGACTACTTTTCTGAGGGATGCGCGACCGTGCGCGGGTTAACAATTGTTCAAAACAATGTTGGGAACACGGTAAACCTAGCTAAATTTGAAATATTTATTGAGCATTAAATCATCAAAGAGAACCAGAACAAAAAGCACTTCATATTTACAAATATCGGTCGAAAAATGTACATAAAACCACTCATTTCATCGACTGTACCTCGAACGTGTGCCAATTGTGTACAAGATTGTCATATTCAGACGTCTAAAGAATTTAAGTAAATGAATAACTGACACATAGATCATTGATTTTTGAGTGAAATTTCCCTATCCGCAACAGGGACGAGGAAGATTTTTTCACCAAGGTAGCCTGATCAACCATTTTATGGCCAACATTTCCAAATTTAGGATTTTTGTAGAATAAATGAAATAATGGACCGCACACTAGTACACACCCTCAAAAAAGACGGCTAATGCTTAGTTTCTTTGAGTGATATTAACACTTTGACGGCGGCAACTAAATATTAAGTTCAACACCTAACTAAAATATAAAGTCATTTGTAGTAAACTATTTTGAAAATACCAAACATGAACTGGATCGTGCCTTCATTTAGCTTTGATTAAGTATTTACTAGAATTGAGTTTGCGACAACTGGTCGGTCAGCAGCATAATGAAAATTACCTCCGTGTACCACCGGTGGCACACACCGCAGTCAAAGTGTTAAATAAATGAAATTGAAGAGATAGTCTGGCCCGTAACACATACGCACATCACACAGGCGAGCAGTGAGAACTGTTCTCCAGGAATCTACTGTCTAAATCCTTGTGTACTGTGAAAACAGGAAAGTTTTCACAGTACACAACTTGCACTGCACACACAGCACACAGTTCATACAGTACACGCTGCATAGTTCACTCAACACACAATTTCCACAACACACAGAACACAGTTGACACAATACACGGTTCACAGGGTACAAGGTTCACACAGTACACAGATCACTCAACTCAATTTACACAGAACGCTGCACACAATTCACACAGTACTCAGTATACATGGTGCACAGTGCACGCATTTCACAGAGTGAACGGTCCGCACAGTGAACAGTTCACACAGTACACAGTTCACACAGTACACATACCACAGTTCACACAGTACACATACCACAGTTCACACAGTACACATACCACAGTTCACACAGTAGACATACCACAGTTCACACAGTACACATACCACAGTTCACAGTAGACATACCACAGTTCACACAGTACACATACCACAGTTCACACAGTACACATACCACAGTTCACACAGTAGACATACCACAGTTCACACAGTACACATACCACAGTTCACACAGTACACATACCACAGTTCACACAGTACACATACCACAGTTCACACAGTACACATACCACAGTTCACAGTAGACATACCACAGTTCACACAGTACACATACCACAGTTCACACAGTACACATACCACAGTTCACAGTAGACATACCACAGTTCACACAGTACACATACCACAGTTCACACAGTACACATACCACAGTTCACACAGTAGACATACCACAGTTCACACAGTACACAGTACACATACCACAGTTCACACAGTAGACATACCACAGTTCACACAGTACACATACCACAGTTCACACAGTACACATACCACAGTTCACACAGTACACATACCACAGTTCACACAGTACACATACCACAGTTCACACAGTACACATACCACAGTTCACACAGTACACATACCACAGTTCACACAGTACACATACCACAGTTCACACAGTACACATACCACAGTTCACACAGTACACATACCACAGTTCACACAGTACACATACCACAGTTCACACAGTACACATACCACAGTTCACACAGTAGACATACCACAGTTCACACAGTACACATACCACAGTTCACACAGTAGACATACCACAGTTCACACAGTACACATACCACAGTTCACACAGTACACATACCACAGTTCACACAGTACACATACCACAGTTCACACAGTACACATACCACAGTTCACACAGTACACATACCACAGTTCACACAGTACACATACCACAGTTCACACAGTACACATACCACAGTTCACACAGTACACATACCACAGTTCACACAGTACACATACCACAGTTCACACAGTAGACATACCACAGTTCACACAGTAGACATACCACAGTTCACACAGTACACATACCACAGTTCACACAGTACACATACCACAGTTCACACAGTAGACATACCACAGTTCACATGGTACACATACCACAGTTCACACAGTAGACATACCACAGTTCACACAGTAGACATACCACAGTTCACACAGTAGACATACCACAGTTCACACAGTACACATACCACAGTTCACACAGTACACATACCACAGTTCACACAGTACACATACCACAGTTCACACAGTACACATACCACAGTTCACACAGTACACATACCACAGTTCACACAGTACACATACCACAGTTCACACAGTACACATACCACAGTTCACACAGTACACATACCACAGTTCACACAATAGACATACCACAGTTCACACAGTAGACATACCACAGTTCACACAGTAGACATACCACAGTTCACACAGTACACAGTTCACACAGTACACATACCACAGTTCACACAGTACACATACCACAGTTCACACAGTACACATACCACAGTTCACACAGTACACATACCACAGTTCACACAGTACACATACCACAGTTCACACAGTACACATACCACAGTTCACACAGTCCACATACCACAGTTCACACAATAGACATACCACAGTTCACACAGTAGACATACCACAGTTCACACAGTACACATACCACAGTTCACACAGTACACATACCACAGTTCACACAGTACACATACCACAGTTCACACAGTACACATACCACAGTTCACACAGTACACATACCACAGTTCACACAGTACACATACCACAGTTCACACAGTAGACATACCACAGTTCACACAGTACACATACCACAGTTCACACAGTACACATACCACAGTTCACACAGTACACATACCACAGTTCACACAGTACACATACCACAGTTCACACTGTACACATACCACAGTTCACACAGTAGACATACCACAGTTCACACAGTACACAGTTCACACAGTACACATACCACAGTTCACACAGTACACATACCACAGTTCACACAGTAGACATACCACAGTTCACACAGTAGACATACCACAGTTCACACAGTAGACATACCACAGTTCACACAGTACACAGTTCACACAGTAGACATACCACAGTTCACAGAGTACACAGTTCACACAGTGCACAGTTCACACAGTACACATACCACAGTTCACACAGTAGACATACCACAGTTCACACAGTACACAGTTCACACAGTAGACATACCACAGTTCACAGAGTACACAGTTCACACAGTGCACAGTTCACACAGTACACATACCACAGTTCACACAGTACACAGTTCACACAGTAGACATACCACAGTTCACACAGTACACAGTTCACACAGTGCACAGTTCACACAGTACACATACCACAGTTCACACAGTACACAGTTCACACAGAACACACCGCACCTAAATCAACCGTAACCAAACAACACAAGAAACATCTCCCCTCACGCTCGTGAACTTCAATAAACTTTAAACTTGAATCGAGTCAATAAGTTGAAGTTTGAAATCCTCTTTAGAGCTCTCAATAAAGACTCCATAATCAATCCCTGCAGCTCCCAGGCTGTAATGACTTGCTAATGACTAAATAGAAGGGGGGCTTTATAAGCAGCTTGTGCTGGCCGCTTCTGCAGTGATGCCAAGCCGAATGAAATGGAGCGAGTCAGTGGCGTGTGTTGGTAACGAGGAGTCGAGTATTCACCTCAGTGAGCGCGTGTCCTAGATACTCCTGAGTAATTACCTCGTAAGCTTGTACCGTAGATACTACCTCAGTGAGTTTGTATTCTAGATACTCCTGAGTCGTAAAGGGGAGTAGAGTATTTCTCTCTATGAGCGTGTATCCTAGATACTCCAGAGTGTTGTATCCTAGATACTCTAGTGAGCTCGTATCCTAAATACATCCACGTACTCATCTCAAGAAGAATTCATCCCGGCCATTCAACACCACGTGACCCAATTTACAGGCACACGAATTGACACACGAACTGGGTAAACCTCTTCACATGACGGAAGGATGATGAAAGGCTTCTCAGTCCCTTGCATGCGTCTCGCCTTGCTGTGCTGGCTGGTCTACGCTTCCTGTGAGTATTGGTGATGTTGATGTGGGGAGGGTAAGTTGATGTTGTTGATGTGGGGAGGTGAAGATGATGTGGGGAGGTGAAGATGATGTGGGGAGATGAAGTTGATGTGGGGGGTGAAGTTGATGTTGTTGATGTGGGTGTGGGGAAGTTGGAAGATTTCTAGATTAGATTAGATTAGATGTTAGTGTTGGGGTTGAATATTGAAATTGGAGTTGAAAATGGAAATTGGAGTTGAAAATGGAAATTGGAATTAAATATTGAAATTGGAATTAAATATTGAAATTGGAATTAAATATTGAAATTGGAATTAAATATTGAAATTGGAATTAAATATTGAAATTGGAATTAAATATTGAAATTGGAATTAAATATTGAAATTGGAATTAAATATCGAAATTGGAATTAAATATTGAAATTGGAATTAAATATTGAAATTGGAATTAAATATTGAAATTGGAATTAAATATTGAAATTGGAATTAAATATTGAAATTGGAATTAAATATTGAAATTGGAATTAAATGTTGAAATTGGAATTAAATATTGAAATTGGAATTAAATATTGAAATTGGAGTTGATCATTGAAATTGGAGTTGATTAATGAAATTGGAGTTGATTATTGAAATTGGAGTTGATTAATGAAATTGGAGTTGAATATTGAAATTGAAGTTAATTATTGAAATTGGAGTTGAATATTGAAATTGAAGTTGATTATTGAAATTGTAGTTGTTTATTGAAATTGGAGTTGATTATTGAAATTGGAGTTGATTATTGAAATTGGAGTTGAATATTGAGAGTAGAGTTGAACATTGAAATTGAAGTTGATTATTGAAATTGAAGTGTAGTATTGAAATTGGAGTTGATTATTGAAATTGGAGTTGATTATTGAAATTGGAGTTGATTATTGAAATTGGAGTTGATTATTGAAATTGGAGTTGATTATTGAAATTGGAGTTGATTATTGAAATTGGAGTTGAATATTGAGAGTAGAGTTGAACATTGAAATTGGAGTTGAATATTGAGAGTAGAGTTGAACATTGAAATTGGAGTTGATTATTGAAATTGAAGTGTAGTATTGAAATTGGAGTTGATTATTGAAATTGGAGTTGAATATTGAAAGTAGAGTTGAACATTGAAATTGGAGTTGGATAATGGAGTTGAATGTCGAAATAGGAGTTGAATATTTTAAAGTGAATCACTACAACACTTCAGATTGAAGTTGAATATTGAACTTTACCCTAACCCATCGCAGTTACTGCGTCAAACATTTTCGCCGCCCAACCGAACGTTGAAACTCAACCCAACCTCCTGACGGAGATGCACCTTTGCCGCAGGCGGGGAGGACCTCCTGAAGGTGCTGGAGCTGACAGGGACGCCTTCGTCAGCAGTGTACGAAGGGCAGCTGAACTCGAGCCGCCAGATGACGTCACTGACGGCGTGCGTGAGGTTCAAGATCAGGACATTTACGGGGCGCGACCCGCTGCTGTCGCTGCAGGACATCGCATCTGGCAGGAAGATTCAGCTGTGGCTGGGTGCGTGGGGTTGGAGGGGGGAGGGGTGGTTTTGGGGGTTAAGGGGGTTAGGGGTGGTTGTGGGAGTTAGGGGTGGTTGTGAGGGTTAAGGTGTTTATGGGGATTATGGGTGGTTACGGAGGGTTGAGGGGGTTGTGGGGGTTAAGGTGGTTAGGGGGTTATTGGTGGTTATGGAGGGTTAGGGGGGTTGTGTGGGTTTAGGGGGTTAGGATAATTGTAGGGGTTATGGGAGTTGTGAGAGTTTTATGAGGTTGTAGAATGCTGCAGGAGGGGGAGGATGCTAGGTCACGTGCGGGGAAAGTGTGCGATTGTAAGCGAGTATTACAGAGTGAACAGATGTGAAAAAACAATTTCAAAATTACAAATAAAATAAAATAAGGAGTCAAAATTATTGAAAATAAAGATATGGTCAATAAATACTAAAATCGAGAACATCAGCTCGGGAGGATTTATAAATAGTAGATTAAATGTTTTAAGAGTTCTTAACTGCAACAAAAGTTTTCCCACGGGAAGGAAGAGAAACGCCCCATTTATTTTAGAATTAAGTAATAAGGAATCTATGCACAAGGTGTATTTCTACACCTTGTGTACAGAAACAGTGAGTTAGGAGGAAAAAACAAAAGGCAAAGAAGAGATAATAAAGAAGGCATGAAAACGGGAAGAAGCAAAGTGGGCACGAAAGACAAATCCCGAAGGCCTAGCTATAACTGAGGGGACCTAACAGTATGTCCCCTGGGGACCCCAGGCCCCACGGCATAGGATAGAAAAACTTGATTAACCTTGGCCTATCTTACGTCCCTTGAGGGCAACAGAAGGAAAGCCTGCATAACCTTCAACTTGGGACCTCACCTATCCTCCTGGGACTCACTTCTTGTCTCCTGGGACCAATAATTTCCATAGTTCTGTACCTTAGAGGAGACATAATTGAAGAACATGTCAGATTGCTCCCATAACATAATATCAAGGAACGTGTATCAAAGAGCGTGTACCATAACAAGCAGAAAAATATAATTATTTATACCGGTATGTGAGTGGGCAATTTACCCAGTGGTACAGGTACGGCCCAATACATAGGGAGTGTGTTAGTAATAAAAACCGTGTCTCTATTCCATCCTATTGTGTTGTTTTACATTCAAGATTCAAACATAAATCACATCAGTTAGATGAAAAATTAACCACCAAGTATTTTGTTTTTCAAAGAGGTTCAAAAGTAGGCACTGAGAAATCAATTTTACCAAATAAGTTATTATTAAATGAGCAATATTACAGCATGTTATTGCTCACCAGATCGCGTTAAGGTCAACACAAATTCCACAATTCTTTATTTAACTCAAAAATTCCTTTAATCTTCACATTTTAGAGACGGTGCACATTTTAAAAAGTCGTCCGTAAATAAACGAAGCAATTCGGCGGTGGAACTTCGAACTCTTTGATGCCATTTTCCATATTATAGGTTTGGTTACCGTCTTCTAACTCGCAATGTTTCGTTTTCAATTATTCTGAAATTGTATTGATCTCCAAATTCTCATTCCTAAGGTAAGTTTTTCTAAAACGCAATTTTCCATAATTCGGAAATGTTTACTTTCATTGCTGTTAGTGATGTACCGATGTATCGGTATCGGTATCGGTATCGGCAGTATCGGCCATTTTTAGTGGTATCGGTATCGGTATCGGCAAAATCCGGCCGATACTTTACCGATACTTTCCAAAAATACGTATTTTATCATTCAAATGAAGGTCATAAATCATGAAAGTAAAAGTATTTAACCTAACAATACCCGTTGTGTGTTCATTTATATACTTATTTGGTGTCCGCGTTGTGTGAGTTTGCGGTATCATTGATACAGAATTCCTCAGTGTAACATTGAAAGATGGCGTTTCCATGCATTTAAATATTTGACATTTTATCAGGATAGGTTTTGTTAGGATAGGATAGGTTAGCTTAGATTAGGATAGGCTAGGTTAGCACAGGTTAGGTAATACTGTCAGAATTTTTTCTCGGGTCCGCCTAGCTTAACGATGACATTGTCCATGGAATCTCCGCGGGTCCTGCTACTATCTGATAATACCCTTGGTTTATTTGGAGTCCGCTTCTTCCATTTTCTTTGTCACGCTCATGAGGAGAGTTAGTGACCGTATCTGTGATACGAGTTTCACCAGTGCGTAAGAACAAGAATATTTTTCATCACGAGCGCTGTTAGGATGAATGCATTCGTTGGGCATCACATTTGGCAAATTTTTTCAAGAAAGTTAGTGAGTCCCGTAATTTTTGACGGGCTGTGCGTACTTGTAATCAAATAAAGAGCCTTTTCATACCTAGTAAATTAGATAGCTAACTGTTGAATTATAGCGTTCAATCAGGCCCGCTAACTGAATTCACTACTTTGAATTCCCGATGAATCACGGTCATAACTGAAAGCTATGTAAAATGAATAGTTAAACCCTGTAGATACATAAAATTTTTATACTTTTACGACTAAACCTTTATAGTTTGACCTAATGTCCATATCTTAAAGTATGTGACAGGCTAACAAAAACCAAACCAATTTAATAAAGTTGAAGGTGCATTTGAAAGTTTTTGTGAATTTAGTACAGAAATTGCCGAAAATTCTATTTTAATTTAGCTTATAAATCGCTAAATATTACGAAGCTAATAATTTATTTTAACTTAGCATGCATATCACCGTTCATTACGAATTTAGCATTTTTCTTCTATGTTAAGATGTTTGAACAATTCACGAACAATCTTATAGTTCAATACATCTGAACGGGTCAGTTGATTGTTTTCATCGCAACTTGATGAATTTAAAAACGAGGAAAATTCCAATGAACTTAATTATATTTACTAGGAATACGTTTCGGAGTCCAGCTCCATCATCAGTTCGTAAAATTAAAATTTATTACGACTACAATAAAAAAAATAAAATGTTGGATACAGTCATCAAAGAAAGTCACGAAAACAAAAAAAAATCAAAACATGTCCCAGAGAAAGTAAAATCGACATCTACTTCCAATTTACGATGGGTAGGAACTGTCAGAATTGTTGAGGGCTAGTTTTCGTTTAAAAATATGTAGCGACTCTGAAATTCTGAGGTCACATGTAGTTGAAGCCGAATCTAAGATTTTGAAGTCCGCAGAGGATATCGGATCGTTGCATTTTACTGCGTGATTACGTACGAATTGTGCGAATTGGTTCTCCGTGCGGAAGCTTCAACCCCGATGTTCGGTCATTCTGATATAAAAATTTTGTGCCGTAATGCCGACTTACGATGATGTGCTCTGCACATAACTGTAAGAATAAATCAGAAAAGCTCTTTCTCCATCAAAAGCGTATCCTCGTACCGGAATTGTATAATTTTATGGTTGCTTCATTTTTCCGGTACAAGGATACGCTTCCGATGGAAATGCGAACCTCGATCTCTGATTTATTTTTAACAGTTATACAGTTGTGTGCAGTGCACATCATCGTACGTCGGCATGACGTCACGAAATTTTTATAACAGAATGGTCGAACATTGGGGTCGAAGCTTCCGCGCGGGGAACTAATTAGCTTACTCCTCACACTCCGCAGTACGTAATCACGCAGTAAAATGCTACTAAATCTTAGATTCGGCTTCAACTGCATGTGACCTCAGAATTTTATAGTCGCTACATATTTTTAAACGAAAACCGGCCCTCAACAATTCTGATAGTTCCTACCCATAACAAATTGTAACTAAATAGTAATCTTGTCGATTTCAGTTTTTTCTGGGACATGTTTTAATTTTATTTTCATTTTCTTGATTTCTTTTAATGACTGTATCCAACATTTTGCTCTATCTTTTATTGCAGACATGATGATTTGTAAATTTACGAACTGATGATGGATCTGGACTCCGAAACGTAGTCCTAATAAATATGATCAAGTTCCTTGAAATTGTCGTTTTTAAATTCTTCATCTTATAGATGGTTGCGTGTTTGCGGATATGTTCGGTTTCGGGGCTTACCGAATTTTAATATTTTCTTTCGCCAAAGTATGTACTCGTATTTGGTGTGAATAACACGAAAATGACAATCCTTTTTTCGGAGAAACTATTGTTTTGGTCCACTTTTGGAGCCAGTTGCTATTATAGCTAGTTTACATTACGTTGCAATATACGATTAGAAACACTTATCTATTGAATGGATTTCATTTTGTTGTTTTTCTCAACAATATAGTTAACATGGCAAGAGCATTTTATTTTTCACAATCGGAAACTTTTTTGTCAATATTTTTGTATTATTAGATATATAAGGAAATAATTTTATTATAACTCCCATGTATAGGAGTTATAATGGTTTTATTTTAATACAAGTGTGCACGGCCCGCCAAAAATGGGATTCAATACTTTTCATGAACGAATTTTCAAGATGTAGATGATAAACAAATACAGTATATCCATCCTAACAGTACCCGTGATGAAAAATATTTTTCGCACCGTTGAAACTTTTATCACAGATACGGCCATTATAACTATCCTTATGAGCGTGAGTGACAGAGAAATGGAAGAAACAGACACCGAACAAATAAACCATGAGCAAGGGTATTATTAGGTAGCAGCATGACCCATGGAAATGCCGAGGACAATGTCATCGTTAAGCTAGATGGACCCATGGAAGAATTCCGTCAACATTATCTAACTTATGCTATCCTAATTCTATGTCGTGACTCGCACCGCCGCAAAGCACGTTCACGACACGAAGGCCTAGCGATCGTCATTACATGGTAGCAACTGCGGTTCTTGTAGACCCTACACCACTAATGCGTTTTCCACTGTTGCCAATACGTAGAACGGAAAGTCGGGTAGGTTTAAAATGTTTATGCCGAACACATATGCACAAGAACACACTAAGCTCTCTTGACTCGGAGTTCCCCTCCGGTGACAAATCACCATTACTCAAAAATGATTACTTCGGGCACAGCTATTCACCAAATTACTATATCTAATTTAATGTCTTTTAATTATTCAATATGTCCTGAAAGCTGCACAAAAGCGACGTGGTTAGGAAAATGCGTAAATTACGGCGATCACAACAACCTATCCAATACTACTAACCTATCCTGATAAAATTTAAAACATATCATTGCATGTAAAAAAGATCTTTCAATGTTACACTGAGGAATTCGGTCTCCGTGATACCGCAAACTCAGACATCCTATGTTTCTTAAGAAGCGGACACCGAACTAATACATAAAATAACATACAACGGGTATTATTAGGTTAGATGATTGTAAAAGTATCGGTATCGGTAGTAGTATCGGTCAAAGTATCGGTATTTTCAAGTATCGGAGTATCGGTATCGGTATCGGCCAAAAAATGGGTATCGGTATCGGTATCGGTATCGGCCAAAAAAATGGTATCGGTACATCACTAATTGCTGTATTTACCGCTGTACTGATCTACCTTTCCGTTCTACCGAATACGGTGGTAACAAGTAAGTACATTTTACCACTGAAAGAAAAAAGTAAATTTATACATCACTGAAAAAACGCAATCGTTAGCAAATCCATCAAAAATCTTTTTCTCAACCACATCAGTAGTTCAAATGCATCAAAATTACTGAAACAAAAAATGCATATTTCTCTACAGAGCTGTGGCTGGACAGAGTGCGTCCTGTGCTGGCTGATACGTGGCGGTACCAGCTGCTGCCGCACCACCTGCAGCCCAACAGGTGGGTACCACCTGCTGTCGCACCACCTGCAGCCCAACAGGTGGGTACCACCTGCTGCCGCATCACCTGCAGCCCAACAGGTGGGCACCAGCTGCAACAAGTACTGGCACGTTGCCTTTCCCCTTTAGGTGGTACCACGTGTTCTTCTGCCCGGTGGTACCGCGTGTCCTTTTATCTGGTGGTACCTCGTGGGTTACTAGGTGGTACCACGAGTTCTTCTATCAAGTAGTATCACGTGTTCCTCTGCCAGGTGGTACCACGTGTTCTACTAACTAGTACACCGTGTTCCCCCTTCAGGTGGTACCACCTATGCACCAGCTACCAAGAGAACGAGAACACGTCGGTGTACCACACGTACCTCGACGGTGCGCTGGTGAGTACCCTCGTGTCGGAGGTGAACAAGCCCGTCTTTGGCGACAACTTCGTGGTGGGGCGGTCGCTGGAGGACGGCCACTCCATGAACGCCAGCCTCACACAGGTGAGGGTCGGGTGAGGGTGGGGAGGGGTAAGGGTGGGGTGAGGGTAGTGGTGGTAGGGTGAGGCCTAGGTGGGGTGGGGTGGGTGTAGAGTGAAGGTGGAGTGAGGGTAGAGTGAGGGTGGGGTGAGGCCCAGGTGGGGTGGGGTGAGGCCCAGGTGGGGTGAGGTGAGGGTAGGAGATTTTATCTATTTATGAATAACATACCCATATATATTTATGTATACTGTATAAGTAGGACTCTATAGGGTCCAGCCGTGAGCGGGATTGGATCCCATAAATCCGCTGCACAAACACCGTATCGCTAATGGGGCATCGATCCCATTTTTATGGATCCATAAAAAGCCATTTATGGACACACAAATGCTGTTGACGGGTCCTTTTAAACACGATGTCGTCAGGGTTGTTTTGATGGAGTCTTGATGGAATTCTGAGGGTTTTGGTGGGGCTTTGATGGACTTGATAGAAGTCTTGATGGTGCTCCTGTGTTTTGATGGGAGCCTTGATGATGATCCTGCAAGGGTCTTGATGGAAATCTTGATGATGTTGATTATGTGCCTTAATGGTTTCACAAAAGACCAGGAGGTCTTGATGATAAATATTGATGGGAAGACCATGATGATGTGGATGATGAATGTCGTTTTGATGGTTCAAGTGAAGTGTCTTGATGATGGTGTTGATGGTGATTTGAGGGAACACTGTGCGTTGAGGTGTACCTGCGCAGGTGTACGCATCAGGTGTACCTGCGCAGGTGTACGCATCAGGTGTACCTGCGCAGGTGTACGCATCAGGTGTACCTGCGCAGGTGTACACATCAGGTGTACCTGTTTACCCTCACATCATTAAAATATCGACCGCAATAACCCCGCCCTCCTTGCTTGTTTTGTCCTCTGCATACTATTAAGGATATTTTATTTGCTTTAAGGACTGCATCACCCTCGAGGGGGTGAATGGAGGGGGAGGGGGAGAAGAGGAGGAAGAGAAGGGGGTGGGAAGAGTATATTTTTTTACAGAGGCCATCCATAGAGGATTGTTTATTGGTGGAGACTTGGTGAAGGTTTGTGTTGTGTTTGATGACTTGCTGAATATTTGCTTGTGTAGTAAAAATTTAGTGAATGTTGTTCACGGATTTCAGTGTTGAATGTTGTTTGTGTGTAATTAAGTCGTGCATAGATTTGTGTATCTTGTAAAGACTTGTTTACTTGATATGGTTTCGTTTTGCAAGAAAGACTTAATAAAGCCTTGTGTTTCTGATGAAGCCTTATTTACCTAAATTGCTAAAGACATAACTAAGATGAAATTCCTTCCTTTTCCCTAACTCCTCACGAGGTGACCGTGTGGGACAATGAGTTAGAACTTATTCCTTTTCCCTAACTCCCGCGTCCCTAACGAGGTGAACGTGTGGGACTACGCGCTGCCCGCGCCCGACATCGCACGTCTGGCCAACTGCACGTGGGACGCGCAAGGCAACTACGTCGCTTGGTCGAGCAAGTTCAAATTGTCGTCCGCGACGTACACCTATACCCCCCGCACTTCCTTGTGCCACGTGACCGTGAACGTGACGCACATGTGGTTCCCCAACATGTCGGACAAAGAGTCCTTCTACATCTGCGAGGCGCTCGGCACCCACCTCCCCATCCCTGAGACGCCCCAGGACTGCCTGTACCTGCAGGTGCTTGCGTGGTGACTCGAAAACGTTGTATAAATTGACACTTCAACCGCAATCGGTTGACTTTAAGTTCAATGTTCAGCTCGAATTTAAAGGCTATGATTGATTATAACTTAGGTTTAGCCTCCCTTAACACTTCAAAGATGAGAGAAAGGATGAAGGGACCAATTAGTATGGAGTTAAGGGAAAGGGGTATCTATGCACAAGGGGTGTTCCCCAACATGATCCAGTGAGCATAGATACAGTACGTAGGTCAAGAAGGAAGGTTATGAAAAAGGTGAAAGTTGAAGAAGAAAGTCAGAGATCCTGAAAAACAGGACAGTTTTGAACCGAAAAAAGAGGGTCCTTTTTAAAAATCAACATGCCTTTTTAAAAATCAATTAAAAACATTAAAAATAATTTTTTTGGAAATACGTTTTTCATTTATTTATAACAGGATTTTTCCTTCTGGAAATAAAATGTTTTTCATTTCTAGCACAGGAGTAATCCTTTTTGGAAATAGAATATTGTTCATTGATTTTTTCATTACCGAAGCAGTGCTTTTGGAAAAACATTATTCAATTTTATTATCACAATAGCTATTAACACAGGAGCTATCCTTTCGAAAAAAAACTTTTGATTTATATTTATCACCCATTAATAATTAATAAATAATTTCATTAATATTTATCACCCATTATTAACTAATTTCATCAGTATTTATCACCCATTAATAATTAACTTCATTAATATTTATCACCCGTGCCAGGAGCTGTCCCGAGCTACCTGGTCACCAACAGGCCCTTGCACATTCGGCTTCATCACTGCGATCGTGGACACGATACCCGACGGATCGTTCTACCGCCACTACGACAAGGTTCCCTTCCCCAACGACTCAGCGATATGGGCGGAGGACGAGCCCAACGGTGGGGTGTACGAGAACTGTGTACTCATGAACGATGTGGGCATATACGACAACGACTGCAAGGTCAAGCACTGCGCCGTGTGTAGGTTTGCAGCCCCACACGTCTACACGCTCCGCGGCACGTGTGAGCGAGAGCAGCGCAACGTCTTCTTTTTGGCCTTCCAGGTGTGTGGTGTGCAGGTGTGTGTGCCGTCCAGGTATGTGTGTGCGTGGTGTGTAGGTATGTGTGTTGGTGTATGTGGTGTGTAAGTGTGTATGCCTTCAAGATGTATAGGTGTGTGCGACCTTTCAGAACGAGAGCTGCTGTACCAATGACACGGTATTGGAGACAAACGCTGGCGAAAGTTCGGTTGCCAAATAGTAGATGTATTAGAACATTTTGGAATAATCCTACACTAATTTTAATGTATAATATAAAGAAAAAAGTCGGGTATGGTAAATTTTTGTTTACGTATTTATTATACATGTCCCTATATATTTATTCTATCAAATATTTGTGGGTTTTAGTTTTATCATTACCCTTTTTATACTATTGTTTATATGTAGTCCAATTTTTGTAATTGTTCGTGGTTTAGAAATGTAGAAACTGGCGATTTAATCACCGTGTTGTATTATTTTGACCCCACTGAGCACGTGTGCCTATGTACGCACGCATGTGCCCATGATCCTTGGCCGATCCTTCGTTGTAGTTTTCGATTCACTTTAATGCTCTCCCCGGCCTGACAGGGAGAAGCAACACAGATAGCAATGCCCAGCGACAGTATAAGTGCACAGTGTCCAGTAACTGACCAGTATAGACACAGTGTCCAGTAACTGACCAGTATAGACACAGTGTCCAGTAACTGGCCAGTATAGACACAGTGTCCAGTAACTGGCCAGTATAGACACAGTGTCCAGTAACTGGCCAGTATAGACACAGTGTCCAGTAACTGGCCAGTATAGACACAGTGTCCAGTAACTGACCAGTATAGACACAGTGTCCAGTAACTGGCCAGTATAGACACAGTGTCCAGTAACTGATAGCTCACAATCCAGTAACTTCCCAGTACATTCCTGTAGGGCCCAATACAGACAGAGTTCTCAGCAACAGCCCAATACAAACACAGGGCCCAGTACTGCCCATTAACTCCCCAGTACAGACGTAGAACACCCAGTAACTGAGAGCGCATTGCCCAGTACGAACCCAGTAGCAAGACACATCACTTGGCCCCCACAGGGCCCAGAATTAGGGCACCTGGAGCTGCAAGGCTACGGTGACTACTTCATCACCCAGCGGGAGGGGAGGTGGGTGTGGCGGGACACCCGTCACAGCATCGACGTCGCCGTCATGAAGGTCATGGAGCCCCACTACCCCATGGGGCGACGGGCCTGGACTCTGACGGGTAACGGGTCACTTGAACGGGTCTCGTGAAAGAATATTTGCCGCACTACTCTCAAGTTGTTGACAAATTATATACTAAATTGAATGGACTGCTTTGTTGACTTAATGACTTCCCAACGATTTTGGCGAACACTGAATGTATTATTGAAGTTTTTAAATTTCTTGCTCCATGTGACTTCCAGCTATTCAAGCTTGAACTTCCCGCCATTTTACCTTTGGCTACATGCGACTTCCCGACATTCAAGGCTAAACTTACCACCATTTTACCTTTGGCTCCATGCGACTTCCCGACATTCAAGGCTAAACTTACCGCCATTTTACCTTTGGCTCCATGCGACTTCCCGACATTCAAGGCTAAACTTACCGCCATTTTACCTTTGGCTCCATGCGACTTCCGGACATTCAAGGCTAAACTTACCACCATTTTACCTTTGGCTCCATGCGACTTCCCGACATTCAAGGCTAAACTTACCGCCATTTTACCTTTGGCTACATGCGACTTCCGGACATTCAAGGCTAAACTTACCGCCATTTTACCTTTGGCTCCATGCGACTTCCGGACATTCAAGGCTAAACTTACCACCATTTTACCTTTGGCTCCATGCGACTTCCGGACATTCAAGGCTAAACTTACCGCCATTTTACCTTTGGCTCCATGCGACTTCCCGACATTCAAGGCTAAACTTACCGCCATTTTACCTTTGGCTCCATGCGACTTCCGGACATTCAAGGCTAAACTTACCACCATTTTACCTTTGGCTCCATGCGACTTCCGGACATTCAAGGCTAAACTTACCACCATTTTACCTTTGGCTACATGCGACTTCCCGAAATTCAAAGCTAAACTTACCACCATTTTACCTTTGGCTCCATGCGACTTCCCGACATTCAAGGCTAAACTTACCGCCATTTTACCTTTGGCTCCATGCGACTTCCCGACATTCAAGGCTAAACTTACCGCCATTTTACCATTGGCTCCATGCGACTTCCCAACATTCAAGGCTAAACTTACCACCATTTTACCTTTGGCTCCATGCGACTTCCCGACATTCAAGGCTAAACTTACCGCCATTTAACCTTTGGCTCCATGCGACTTCCCGACATTCAAGGCTTAACTTTCCACCATTCTACCTTTGGCTCCATGCAACTTCCTGCCATTCAAGGCTTAACTTTCCACCATTCTACCTTTGGCTCCATGCGACTTCCTGCCATTCAAATCTAAACTCTACATGACGTCCATCCAATAAGCTTTCGCTTCCTGCCATTGCATCACTGGCCCCGCATGACTACCCCCATCCGCAGGGTCGCGCCCCGTGTGCGGGCAGCGCTCAGGAGCGCGGGTGCTGACCATCAGCCCGTGTAAGGAGGGCGAGTTCACCTGCGACAGCGCCACCTGCGTGCCGCTCGAGCAGCGCTGCGACCTCAAGTACGACTGTCTCGACCACAGCGACGAGACGCTGTGTGACCTCGTCTTCTTCCCGCAGGTGTGTGTGTGTCTACTTCCCACAGATGTGCGTGTGTGTCTACTTCCCACAGGTGCGCGTGTGTGTCTACTTCCCACAGGTGCGAGTGTGTCTACTTCCCACAGGTATGCGTATGTGTCTTCTTCCCACAGGTGTGCGTGTGTGTCTACTTCCCACAGGTGTGCGTGTGTGTCTACTTCCCACAGGTGTGCGTGTGTGTCTACTTTCCACAAGTGTGCGTGTGTGTCTACTTCCCACAAGTGTGCGTGTGTGTCTACTTCCCACAGGTGTGCGTGTGTGTCTACTTCTCACAGGTGTGCGTGTGTGTCTACTTCCCACAGGTGTGCGTGTGTGTCTACTTCCCACAGGTGTGCGTGTGTGTCTACTTCCCACAAGTGTGCGTGTGTGTCTACTTCCCAGAGGTGCGCGTGTGTGTCTACTTCCCACAAGTGTGCGTGTGTCTACTTCCCACAGGTGTGCGTGTGTGTCTACTTCCCGCAGGTGTGCGCGTGTGTCTACTTCCCACAGGTGCGTGTGTGTCTACTTCCCACAGGTGCGCGTGTGTGTCTACTTCCCGCAGGTGTGTGTGTGTGTGTGTGTGTGTCTACTTCCCACAGGTGCGCGTTTGTGTCTTCTTCCCACAGGTGTGCGTGTGTGTCTACTTCCCACAGGTGTGCGTGTGTCTACTTGTGTCTACTTCCCACAGGTGTGTGTGTCTACTTGTGTACGTCCCGTAGGGTGCCTACCTTTTCTGGGCAATGTCTGCTATATTTTGTGTTTGTAAGATCATCTACTATTAACCCTACCCCCACAACCAGCCCCCACTCACCAACCCTAACCCGTAACTCTTCTCCAAACTCTAACTTCGTCACCAACCTCCTAACCCCAACTCCCCAAGCCTAACCCCGTAACCAACCCCAACCCGGTAACCAGCCCCATCGTTAGTTTAAGCCTCTCCTTTCTGCAGCAACAAATGCGATCCAAAGAAAGGAAGGAGGAAGGCATCATTTAGTAAGGAGTTGAGAGAACACTGAATCAATGCAAAAAGGGCATAAAACGAGTTATTTGAAAAATAAGTTTATGAAACAAGGTCAAAGTGGAGGAAGAAAGGAGTAGGTGCTGAAAAACAGGACAGTAGTGAACCTAAATAAGATGGTCCTTGACTCAATAAAATTGTATTACAACAAATAGAAGGCCAACCTAACTTTCAGCTTAGGCCCTCACTTGTTCCCTTGGGAGCGCTAATTCCCATAGATACAATAATATCCCCATATAAATACTAACCCCACAACCTTTACCCCATTACCAACCCCCCACAACCGAACCTTAACTTCATAATAACCAATCCCACAACTCAATCAGACCCTAACCCTGCAACCCGAAACCCGTAACCAACCCCCCACAACCCCAACCCTAACTCCATAACCAACCCCACAACCCTTACTCCATAACCTTCCCTACAACCCCAACCCTAACCCACCCCGTGACCCCGCAGGGGTACCGGAGTGACCTGCCCCCGCCGGGGAGGGGCGGGAGTGCCCTGGGAGTGTCGCTGCTGCTGTCGCTCCACTCGATGGGAGTGGCGACGAGCAAGACTCAGCTTCTCGCCACTCACAAGCTCACCCTCGAGTGGTGCGACGCGCGACTCGTCTTCAGGAACATGAAGCGCCAGACAACGCTCAACGTGGTGCCAGATGTTGACATGCGCAGGTATGGCAACCCTCGACGTGGTGCCAGATGTTGACATGCGCAGGTATGGCAACCCTCAACGTGGTGCCAGATGTTGACATGCGCAGGTATGGCAACCCTCAACGTGGTGGCAGATGTTGACATGCGCAGGTATGGCAACCCTCAATGTGGTGCCAGATGTTGATATACGCAGGTATGGCAACACGCGTAGACATGCACAAAACGTGAATATTTGATAGGATGGATAAATTTGTCATCCACGTCTGCAAGATTTATTTAAGCAAAATATCCATTACGCTCATTACTGGCAAGCCGTGTATACTAGTATCACTGTGGCCGAGTGGTTAAGAGCGCGCTCCCTTGACGGGCAGGGCCGGAAGTGCCGCCCGGTAATTCTCCCCGTTGGGAACAAGGAGAACTCAGCCACAATTCCCTACCCTACTCAGGTGTCGGAAATAGGTACCGGCTTGACCGGGGGGTAACAGCCATTGCGTCCTGGTTTTAGTTAGAAGCCACTTTAAAAACCAACGTACAAGATGATATGTACCAGACTTGATTGGAATAAAATATACTTTATATAATGACCGAGGGTCGCATTCACGCACCGCAGAATTTGGACGCCGACGGTCGGCTTCGTGAACACGGAAAACAACGACCACACCCTGGTGGACGAGGAGGCAACCATGGTGGCCCTCAGGACCACCCCGCTCAGGGAGTGGAACGAGAGCTCCAGCACCGAGGGTAACTGAGGGTGACGGGGGCTGAGGGTACCGCGGGCTTAGGACAACGGGTGCTGAGGGTAATGGTGGCCAAGGGTAATGAGGCCAAGGGTAATGGGGCCAGGGGTAACGGGGGCCAGGGGTAACGGGGACCAGGGGTAACGGGGACCAGGGGTAACGGGGGCCAGGGGTAACGGGGGCCAGGGGGTAACGGGGGCCAGGGGTAACGGGGACCAGGGGTAATGGGGGCCAGGGGTAACGGGGGCTAAAGGTAACGGGGGCCACGGGTAACGGGAGCCACGGGTAACGGGGGCCAAGGGAAATGGGAGCCGAGGGTAACGGGGGCCGATGGTAACGGGGGCTGAGGGTAACGGGGGCTGAGGGTAACGGGGGCTGAGGGTAACGGGGGGTGAGGGTAACGGGGGGTGAGGGTAACGGGGGGTGAGGGTAACGGGGGGTGAGGGTAACGGGGGGTGAGGGTAACGGGGGGTGAGGGCAACGGAGGGTGAGGGTAACGGGGGATGAGGGTAACGGGGGATGAGGGTAACGGGGGGTGAGGGTAACGGGGGGTGAGGGTAACGGGGGGTGAGGGTAACGGGGGGTGAGGGTAACGGGGGGTGAGGGTAACGGGGGGTGAGGGTAACGGGGGGTGAGGGTAACGGGGGGTGAGGGTAACGGAGGGTGAGGGTATCGGGGGGTGAGGGTAACGGGGGGTGGGAGTAAAGGGGGCTGAGGGCAACGGTGATTTGCTTTGGGCTGCACAGAAGCCCACTGTACAACACACAGTACACTTCACTGTACAGCCCAGCAGCCCACTGCACGGCCCACTGGGCAGCCCAAACCACAGCACCACACACATCACAGCCCCCCCCCCCCCTCCCAGAGCCGCTGTACCCCGGTGCGGGCAACGCGCTGCAGCTACACAGGAAATACACCTCGCTCTTCGTGTGCGACTTCGACCTGAACCTGTACCCTTTCGATGTGCAGCGCTGTGCTGTGCACCTGCGCCTTATCGACGCGCCTAGGTGAGTGTGCTGTGCACCTGCGCCTTTTCGACGCGCCTAGGTGAGTGTGCTGTGCACCTGCGCCTTTTCGACGCGCCTAGGTGAGTGTGCTGTGCACCTGCGCCTTATCGACGCGCCTAGGTGAGTGTGCTGTGCATCTGCGCTTTATCGACGCGCCTAGGTGAGATGCTCACCTCAACAACTAACCATAATTATCCTTCAAAATTCTCGAACTTCGCTGGAGTCGGAGAGCTGGATTAAATAGTCCGTCATTTTTGGTGCAATTTGTCGTTGGAATATTTGAATTAACGTTGCACATTCGTTTTGTCAGGCATTCTTGCCATCGAAAACTGGACTGGAAGAAAATTATTTATATTTTCTACTTAAAAATGACTAGGTATTCGGTATACATACGTTTGTATAATCTAGCGCCTGACTGAACTGAACGCTCGACTGAACTGAACGCTCGACTGAACTGAACGCTCGACTGAACTGAACGCTCGACTGAACTGAACGCTCGACTGAACTGAACGCTCGACTGAACTGAACGCTCGACTGAACTGAACGCTCGACTGAACTGAACGCTCGACTGAACTGAACGCTCGACTGAACTGAACGCTCGACTGAACTGAACGCTCGACTGAACTGAACGCTCGACTGAACTGAACGCTCGACTGAACTGAACGCTCGACTGAACTGAACGCTCGACTGAACTGAACGCTCGACTGAACTGAACGCTCGACTGAACTGAACGCTCGACTGAACTGAACGCTCGACTGAACTGAACGCTCGACTGAACTGAACGCTCGACTGAACTGAACGCTCGACTGAACTGAACGCTCGACTGAACTGAACACTCGACTGAACTGAACACTCGACTGAACTGAACGCTCGACTGAACTGAACGCTCGACAGAACTGAACGCTCGACTGAACTGAACGCTCGACTGAACTGAACCCTCGACTGAACTGAACACTCGACAGAACTGAACGCTCGACAGAATTGAACGCTCGACTGAACTGAACGCTCGACTGAACTGAACGCTCGACTGAACTGAACGCTCGACTGAACTGAACGCTCGACTGAACTGAACACTCGACTGAACTGAACGCTCGACTGAACTGAACGCTCGACTGAACTGAACGCTCGACTGAACTGAACACTCGACTGAACTGAACGCTCGACTGAACTGAACGCTCGACTGAACTGAACGCTCGACTGAACTGAACGCTCGACTAAACTGAACACTCGACTGAACTGAACGCTCGACTGAACTGAACGCTCGACTGAACTGAACGCTCGACTGAACTGAACACTCGACTGAACTGAACACTCGACTGAACTGAACACTCGACTGAACTGAACACTCGACTGAACTGAACACTCGACTGAACTGAACACTCAACTGAACTGAACACTCGACTGAACTGAACACTGAACTAACACGATACTGATCTGCCCCGCAGCAACTACCTGAAGTTCAGCGAGGAGGCGGTACGCGCGGAGTACTTGGGACCGGAGCTGCTCATCGAGTACCAGGTGAGGGTACCTCTGGTGCTGTTGTGTCACAGTGAACGTGTTCCCAAGAGAGGAAGCCGGGAGGCACCCTTTAGTATCGAATTTCAGGAACGGGGAATTTTTGCATGCGTTCCCACGCCCTGCGCTTAGAAACAGTAAGTTAGGAAGGAAGGAAGTTCATGAAACAAGATAAAAGTTGGAGAAGAAAGTAGTAGATAGCAGTAGAAAGATGGTCCGGAAGAAAACAACCAACTCTAATTTAACAATAGGAAACACCTATCTAACCATAAGCTTGGAACCTCACAAATTCCCCAGTGAGAAGAAAGTAGGAAGTGCTGAATACCAGGACAGCGGAGACCCGATAAAAATAAGTTCAGTAACAAAACAAAAGAACATCATTTCAACAATAATGAGGTTCACTAAACCGTCACCTCGGGACCTCACATTTTTCATTATTCTTCATTGAATTTAATATGATTCAATTAATTTAAGTAATTCCTTTTAATGCAATTCTTTAATTCAACTTATTGAATTAACTAATTTTAAAAATCATTTTAATTAAATTTCTTCGTTTCATAAATTTTAATAATTTATTTTAAATTATCTTCAATTAATAGGAACAGAACTTCACAAATTCAAAACGACCTCTCCTAATGTAACCCAACCTGAACCAATGGTCTGTGCTTTAACTGCATTGCGCCCAAAGTATTTCACTTCAGAACGAAACATTGCGGTAATTTCCCTTAATTTATCGCGCATGAAAATCAGTACGTGTGAAATTTTCATCGAAGTATTTAGAAAATATAAACCACGAGGTTTATAAATGTCCTCAAAGGACATTGGTGTGTGGTCAGTGTTTGGGAGTTGAACACGTCATCAAATGTTCAATTTTATTACGGCACGCAGCCTTCAATGTTAAATCTACCTCAGAGAACGTAGGATAGGCAGTAGGGTTAGGCTAGTTAGGTATCCCTATCCTATAAGGACTGGCGTCCTCAGGGAGATACTGTTAAGTCCCCGCAGCTATAGATAAGACTAAGGGACTTCTGTCTTTTGTGCCCACTTTGTACCTTTCAGTTTTCATGCCCTCTTCGCTATCTCTTCTTTGTCGTTTGTTTCCCTTCCTTCCTTATTTGGTGTTTGTGTGCGCAGGGTATCACGTGCGGGAACACACCTTGTGCATGGATTCCCCGTTTTCTACAGTCCATAATAAATGATCCCTTCTCTTTGCTCTCTTGAGGTCGCCATTATTGAGACTAGGAGTTTCAAACTAACTAATGTAATGAAAATAATAACTAAATAGTTAAATTTTGTCATCGCGTTTTGGGTCGGACAACCTTAAACGGCAAAGTGGGCGGGGCGTGAGCTGGCGGTAGTCCTTACACAAGCAGTGTTGCCGTCGCGGATATCTTAAACGGCAGCAGATCATTATATAAGATTAGATTAGATTATTAGTTAGTTTAAGCCTCCCTATCCGCAACAAAGGCTATCCAAAGAGGGGAAGGAAGAAGGCACCATTTAGTATGGAGTTAAGAAAACGCGGAATCTATGCACAAGGTGCACAGAAACAGAAAGCTAAGAAAGAAGATCATGAAACAAGAAAAAGTTGAAGAAGAAAGTAGTAGGTGCTGAAAAAGAGGACAGCAGTGAACCGAAAAAAGATGGTCCGTTACAAAACAAAAACCTATTCTATTTTAACAAAAAAAAGCCTACCTAACCTTTAGTTCAGGCCCTCACATATTCCCCCTGGGAGCGCCAATTCCCATAGACACAACAGTTGCATCACCCTGATGGGAGATCATTATATAAACAGAACGGATAAAAACAAAAACAGTACCGTTAGTCTTGAATAACATACGTTCACATGGATAACAATAATGAAAATTTTCGTGTCATAACTCTCAGGTTTACAACCACGACAACAATTGTGTCATTACCCTCAGGCTCACGATAACAACCATAACAACCGTGTCATTGCTCTCACGTTCACAAGGACAACAACCACGTCACTACCCTTAGTTTCACAACCACAACAACAATGACAGTGGCATTTCCTTCAGACTCACATCTATTACCATGAGGCGCTGCCATCACCCCCAGGTGGGGTCCCTGAAGAGGGTGTTCAACAACGCGACGGCGGAGGAGGTGAAGTTTGAGGTGAAGCTGGGGCGGCGCTCTGGCTACGCTATCCTCACCATCTACATCCCTTCCCTCATCCTGCTGGTGATCAGCTACGTTACCCTCTTCTTCAGGCCAAACATCTTCGAGGTGAGGGTCATGGCGACCCTCACGGCCCTCCTCGTTGTGGCCACCCTCTTCACGCAGGTGAGAGGAATTTTGCCCTCTTCACGCAGGTGAGGGGAGTTTTTCTCTTTTCACACAGGGGAGGGTAGGTTACCCTCTTTATGTAGGAAACTAACGCTGGTTAGGGTATCTCTTTTCTTGTGTTATAAAGGGCAATTGTTGCAGGTGAGGGTAATTCTGGCGTACCTGAGGGTCTCATCGTCAAGCACACATCTCCCTGATGTGTTTGAACGATCAAATTTTGTACAAGAATATATTTTCCCACGTTTAAAAATATAGAACATTTTCTCAGTAGCAACAATTATAAGAACGAGAAGAATGCTTACTGGTCTATATGCCTGCCAGGCCTCCTCCTCCCTGCCGAAGACGTCGTACTTCAAGATGGTGGACATCTGGCTGCTGTTCTGCATCGGCGTGATCTTCCTGATCATCATCTGCCACGCCCTCATCGACGCGAGCCTCAGCCAATCAGAGCACAGCTATCCGGACACCAAATTCCTGAACCAAAAACTGAAAAGCCACAACGAAAAGCTGAAAAGCTTTGTGGATGTATTGAAACAGCGCAGAATTCGTGAAACAAAAGGCAGGGGGCACCCACGGCGCCGGCGCGCCGTCTCCACCAGTCAGGTGACGGTGCGGCCGTACCAAGGTCACGGGGGCGGGGCCACGGGTGTGACCAACCGCACCATGGACGAATTTATCTACGGTACCCGCATATACGGACGGGGTGCGGGGAGCGCGCAGTCCGATATTTCAGAGTGCTTCAAGGGACCTGAAACTGTAGAAAACGACGATAGAAAATGGTGGGACTGTGACTCTAAGAAAGAAGGGAAAGATGATTCGGAACACAGGACACCAAGTGCGCCGTACGTGAGCGCCAGCAAACTCATAACGGCCTCCAAAATACTCATACTCATCTTGGTTGCGCTGTTCAACATCATCTACTGGTCCTACATCAATAGTTAAGGCCAACGCTACCGAACAAGGCTGTCAAGTTGACCGTGAAATTATTATAGCTTTAGAATAATTGCGCGATGAACTGATATTTCAAAGTTAGGCTTAGATTTGGTGGCTGTAGGCTGGATTACCGCATATTGAAACAGATATTAAAATACTCCGTTTCAATACTTAGACAGTAATTCTCTCGTGAACATGAGTGACTATTGGGCTAGGCATAATAAATTTCGTGTTCCAATACTAAGATAGTTATCTGCTTATGAGACAGTAAGCATATTTAGAAATCTATCTTTGTTCGTAGGTTAAAATAATTTTTTTGTTGTGCAGTGTGCATCGCCGTACAAAGGCTTAACGCTATATCGACCACCGTCCTTCCTCAAGGACAAGAGAAAATCACTCACATCGTTCTTATTTTCTGTCTGTTTCAACGAAAAGTTAATATTTACTGGGTTCCATTTATGATAATTCAACATAAATTATCAAAAATTCTTATAAATTCTATAGAAATTATCGTAGGTTATTAGAAATTTAGGAGAAATTATCATGATCATAGTTTATCAAGATCCAAAAAAATTGATCGTTATAGGGTTAACGCTTCTCACGTGATAGATGTGTTGTGGAGCACAGTTGTGGTAGGTTTATGTGTACCGCACGCGTACACCTCATGTGCGTGTGTATGCATAGATTGATGAATGAAGACAGAATTTTAAAACTCAACTAGAGAACAGTTTTTTAATTTGGCAAGCAATTTGCAGAGAAAGTTTCATGGTATCTAGGCCATAACTAGATGGTATTATGCAGATAAAATTTCCATGGTATCTAAGCTACTAGATAGTATTATGCCGAGAAAATGTCGTGTATCTAGGCTACTAAAGGGAATTATAAAAAAAAATCATGGTATCTAGGCTTCAAAGGAATATTCTAGATAGAAAGCCAAGCATATAAAAAATTCGTTGCCTAATCACTATTATAAAAGGAGCCGCGTCCGTCCGTCCCTCCGTCCGTGTGACCCCCTCCTGGTTATGGTATCCAGAATACGCATCGGCTTATTTTCACAAATAGAAAGTTTCTACGGAGCTTTCTCTGTTGAAGTTCATCATGTCGCTTTGATATTTTTAATTGACAATGCGAAAAGAAATGTTTTAAATTCGTTTGACCAGTAACCTGGCTACCACTTGGTATAAGGCCCAAGATTTTGGAAGTTGAGTTATTGTTTTCGAAATTGTGACTTTCTTGAAAAGCTCCGAAGAGATAATAGACGACATTTCAGTATAAAATTCCGGCAAAAGAGGCCACCAAGGATAGAAATGTGTCCAACCGCAAGAGAGCAGCAGCAAGACTTCGACAGCAAGAAAAACGCCGAACACGATCGGATGATCAACGCGAAATGGCAAGACGAAGCAATGCTGCTCGCCAACGAGAAGTTAGAGCTAAATTGACCCTTGAACGGCGTTTGGAAATTCTACGGAATAATGCAGAGCAACACCGAGTAGCTAGAGAGAGCTGAACACATGAAAGAAGCGAGGAAATTCTTCGTCATAGCACTGGACAACATCGAGTGGCACGAGAGAATTCTACTCAAGAAAGAAGGGATGAAATTCTTCAGATTAATGCCGACCAGCACGTGTGCACTAGTGAAGTTTAAAAATTCTACCTTCACTAAGGAGCTTAGAGGTATCCTATTCGTTATATGAGGCATACATCTATGCATTATATATGCATGTGGATATTTCTGCATAGAAACTCAGATTAGATTCGATGTTAGTTCAAGCCTCCCCATCCGCAACAAAGGCGATCCAAAGAGAGGAAGAAGGCAGGCCCCATTTAGTATGGAAATAAGGAAACACGGAATCTATGCACAAGGGGCATAGAAATAGTAAGTTGAGAAAGAAGTTCATAAAAGAAGTAAAAATTGAAGAATAATGTAGTAGGTGCTGAAAAACAGGTCACCGAACCGAAAAAATGATGGTCCTTAACATAGCAAAAAAAAATTTATCTCGACAAAAATAAGGCCCAATTAATTCTCAGCTCGGGACCTCGCATTTTCCCCTGGGAGTGCTAATTCCCATAAGACCACTCAAAATGAATTGTGATTGGCATTCGTTGTAAAACAATTTATCAAATGTTTTGATTGTCATTAGTGCTAAACACTGTATTAACTGTTTTGATTGTCATTAGTAGTAAACACTGTATTAAATGTTTTGATCAGGATTAGCTGTAAAACACTGTATTAAATGTTATGCTTGGCATTAGGTGTACAACGCTGTATTAAATAAACAATACAATTGACAGCAGCAAATCTTGAGCTTTCATTTTCCACATCAGCTGCAAGTTTCTTCTTTAAACGAAGACGCGATTTCAAAATACGGGAAACATCGTTTTCTCCTGAAGTTACGTGGTCCCAGTCCATCTGGCCCCTGAGCTAGTGTCGAATGTCTGACCCGGTCAGCAGACAGCTGCATCAGGTATCTACGCTACAACTAAATGGACCTAAATTCATCAATACGAACACTTTCAAAAATCGTCCGGACCAATCCCTCGACAAACTTATCAAAGCTAATACAAACTAAGGACAAGGGAAATACAAAACAAGTGCAGATGTGAGCAAACATTTCTCTATGTACAGCTTACAGCTACACAACAAGCTTACAAACTTTATTGCTGCATTGTACAAACGAAACTTAAGCCTACCTAACTTGCTGTACACTGTACACGGTCGGAATGTTGTTTACAACATTGAATGTTTACGAACTGATATTTTGAGTTGTTACTGATGGGAGATTTTGCAAATATTCTACAGAATAAAATGATGATAAAAATGGTAGGCTCTCAAAAAAAAATAATAATAATAGAAGCCTTTAAAAATATTCAATTGATGCAATAATTATAATTGGAATGGTAACAATAATTGAAATGATAAAATAGCTGAACTAAAATAATACTGCTTTGCGTTCAAAATAGAAAAGGCTACTCGCCCATTTGAAAACGAGTGTTGGGAAAAAAATGTGGGGACTTCGCAATGAAAATAAAGTAAATTCGGCGGACACAAATTAACGGATCGCTGAACTCGACAAAATCATACACAGTATAGAACTGAGCGATATTGTATGAAATTACTGGAAACGCGCACGGAAAAAAAATGAAAATTGACAAAAATATTATTCCAAGCTAAGTAAAGAAGGAAGACATCGACACCACATGAACAGTATGTGCACTCACTGACAAATCCTATACAACAATATTTAACAAACATATCACGATACTTCCGAAAACCATCCAGAAAAACAGATCTCAGGAAAACATTCTTATCAACACTTGCAAAAATCGTCAGGACAAACTCCCCACCTCACACAGGCAACCAAAACAACAAAGAAATCAGCAGCTAATGGTGAACTCAATGATAAATTCATCAGGACTCCATAGGCATACAACAAAATGTGAATTTACAAAGGCATACAACAAAATATGAGCTTAGGCCTATCTTCAGTCGAGTAAAAAGAACGGCGGCTCAGTCAATTACTTTCCAAAAGCCGCCAGGCTGCATAGGCTAAGTGCAAGATGAGGTTGGCTGCATAGGCCTGCTCCAAAATGAAGTTGGCCGCATATAGGCCTACTTTAAGATGAAGTTCGCCACATAGGCCTACTCCAAGATGTAGTTGGCCGCATATGCCTACTCAAAAATGAAATTGACCACATAGGCCTACTTCCTGACGAGGAGGTTGGCGAAGAGAGCCCCCAGGTCGACGTGAGAGTAGGCGCTCCTCGCGAGCACCTTCTGCACCTCCGCCCGGAGCGCAGCGTACGCCCTGCGTAAGTCCGCGTCCCGCACGCCTGCACACACACAGCGCAGGTAAGTCCATGTACCGCCTTGCTCAACGCCTTCATCGCAATACCTTAATCTCAAGTTACATGTTCAACTCAAATTTACAGTTAATTGCAGTGAGTAATTTTAAAATAGCAAACATTAACTGGATCGTGCCTTCATTTCACCTACATAGACTGAGTAGGTGAAATAGTGTAGGTGCAGTAGGTCACTGCACCAGCGGCACACATCGCGACCAACGCCTGTCTCAGTAGGTGTGAGACCCACGCTCCGCCTTATATGCACACATGAATCTTACATCCAAACGTAAATTCGTTCGTTATACATCAATACACACCGGCATGAGAGCAGTTTAGGGCATTAACACGTTAACCGCCATGGGTTAAACTGAAGATCCGTATTCAACTCAAATTTAAAGTCAATTCTCGTAAGTAATTTTGAAAATAGCTAAACCATGAACTACTTCGCGCCTTCATTCAACGTTACAGCCGAGTAACATAACCGTACAATACCACAAACGTAGTGAACGTGTTACACGCGAGTACTAATAAATAGTTGCGTACAAGTAATTAGTTGAGTATAAGTAATAATTTGAGTACAAGTAGTTAGTTGAGTACAAGTAGTTAGTTGAGTATAAGTAGTTAGTTGAGTATAAGTAGTTAGTTGAGTATAAGTAGTTAGTTGAGTACAAGTAGTTAGTTGAGTACAAGTACAGGGTGGGGCAGAAAAACCTATCCGATTTCAAATCCCTTTTTCTCAGAAGAGGGAGCAGGTAGAGTAGTGGGGTAAAAACCGTTAGAAAGCCGGTTTTATGCCATTTGTCAGTAGTCAACATGCCTTGGTCTGGTGAACATCGTGCTTTTGTTATTGAGCGGTTTATCGAATGCGGCGGTTCGATAATTGCTACACAACGTGCTTTTCGAATTCATTTCGGACTCGGGCGTCATGATCCTGTTCCACATCACGCTACGATTAAAGTGTGGGTGTCAAATTTTAGACAGACGAGTTCAGCATTGAAAAAGAAGTCGCCTGGACGTCCCAGGACAGCAACAGGACCTGAAAACGTGGCCAATGTGAGAGCCGCGATTGAACGTTCCCCGCGTCGTTCGCCGCGAAAACATTCGCTCGCTTTGGCCGGGACCTCAAAATGCATCCCTACAAAATGGTTGTTGCACAGGAATTAAGTGAAAGGGATTTTGAAACCCGTACGAACTTGTGTCGCGATCTCCGAGAACTCCCAAACGACGATGTTGTGCTCTTCACGGACGAAGCCCATTTTCACCTTTGTGGTGCCGTTAACAGGCAGAATTTTCGTTATTGGAGTGACGAAAATCCTCGAGAAATCCATCAGGAACCCCTCCATAGCCCAAAAGTGACTGTGTGGTGTGCTCTTTCCCGCCTAGGCGTCTGGGGGCCTTACTTTTTTGAAAAAAATGGGCAAACCGTAACGGTCAACAGCGAGCGCTATTGTTTCATGCTGGAAAATTTTCTTAGACCCAAAATGGAAGAAAATGGCGTGGAAAATGTGTGGTTTCAACAGGATGGTGCAACCGCCCACACATCGCGACGATCAATGGACATTCTCAGGGAACTGTTTCCCGGTCGCCTCATTTCCCTGAGAGGTGATCTTGGCTGGCCGCCGCGCTCACCGGATCTCACTCCATGTGACTTCTTCCTTTGGGGTTACCTCAAATCGAAGGTTTACAAACATCGACCAAGGACCCTTCTTGCTTTACGAAGGGAAATTGCTCGGGCAATTGAAGAAATTCCTGTGGAAATGACGGTGAAAGTCATGGAAAGCTACCGCGAGCGCCTAAACCAGTGTATCCGCTCCCAAGGACGACATTTGAGTGATGTGCTTTTCAAAACTTAAATTTAAAAATGGCATAAAATTTGCGATATGCTAATAAAAAAAATTTTTTGACAACTTCAGTCGTTTTAATTTTATAACGTTTTGAAATCGGATAGGTTTTTCTGCCCCACCCTTTAGTTAGTTGAGTATAAGTAGTTAGTTGAGTACAAGTAGTTAGTTGAGTACAAGTAGTTAGTTGAGTACAAGTAGTTAGTTGAGTACAAGTAGTTAGTTGAGTATAAGTAGTTAGTTGAGTACAAGTAGTTAGTTGAGTACAAGTAGTTAGTTGAGAACTAACAATTAGCTGAGCACAAATAACTAGTTGATCACCTCCACATGCGACAACACAACTGAGCACACAACACAGGACAAGTCAACTCACGGTCGTCCTTGAGCGCAGCGCAGGCGAGCGGGAAGTCGAGGATGTAGTCGTAGTAGCTGAGCTGATTGTAGAGCTGGCCCTCGCTGTACTGTAATGTGCACACTCTATTGTATTCACAGTGTATTGTACTCACAGTGTATCTCAGTGTCTTGTACACACAGTCTATTGTACACACTAGCACTGTAAAATTGCCTGAACTATGTCACGGTACTCTTAACTATACGCTACTAACATCTTACCCACTGCGCCTGTAACTTTGCCATAACATTCGCTACAACTCTACAGCCCCCTGTGACAGCTACTCTAACTTTACTGCAACTTTGCAACAACAATTTAGAACACTAAAACTTCACTGCAACATCCACCACAACTCGATTGCGGGAGAAGCTCTACTAAAATCACTGCACCCAACAGTTAATGCAGCTCTATTCTAAAATTCCCCGTGGCAGTGCATTTCAGGGTCTCAGGACTGCGCGAGACAGTTACTGTAATCCTGCAGTCACTACGGAATATTCAGAAGAAAATGAGTCAATTTGCATGTATGGGTCAACTAAATCAAATCAATGGTCAAGTGGGAAAAATAAGTGTAATTATTACGGATCTATGATCGAAAGTACTGGAATGACAGCCCAAAAAAGGACGCATTGATTGGTATATGTCACAGAGCTACAAGGAGATCATTTAGGACAGATTGAACGGACCAATATCAGACGAGTCACACCACTGGCCAGAAATATACCTATGGTGAGGGGTTGAAATGGGCTAAATTAACGTGAAGGACACCACTGGCCAAGAATATACCTCTCAAACGTCTAGGAAATCAGCCAATTTCACACGATATTGTCAATCGAAGGTAAATCGTTGAAATGAGCCAATATCACACGAGGGATAACCGACCAATCTATCAAAAGTGACTGAACTGAGCCAAATGAAGGCAAGAGACGCCACCGGCTCCAAAGACTCAAGAGAAGGAAGCCCCCAGCAGGATCTCACCTCCCGGAGCAGGACGCCCTTGTGGCACACGTTGCACACAGGGAAGCCCCTCACGAAGCGCAGGGGCGTCCGGCGGCACCTGTTGCTGCAGCCAGGGTCCTCGCACACCAGCCAGCCCTGCGGGGTGGCAACTGTGTTAAGTGGCAACTCTTTTGAAGCAACCGGGTAATGACAATTTTGTCAAGTGGCAACTATTTTGTAGCAGCCATGTAGTGGCAACCGACCATTGGCAACTGTGTTAAATGGCAACTGTGTTAATATGGCAACTGTGTTAAATGGCAACTGACCAGTGGCAGATCTGTTAGGTGGCAACAGATTAGCCAATACTTCAGTACCGACAGATCGCGGTTTACCTCATTTTTCCCAGCTGGTGCTTCCTTACATTCATTATATTTAAACACTTTTTTGATATTCAAGAGACATTCACCATACAACTCCCTAAATATGTAACTAATAATGAAAAATTCCATAGAATCGAAATATGCAATATCAATTTATAGTAAGAAAACCAGACACAACCTGTCAATCCATGGCACCACCTGTCAACTCACCGTGCAAGGCATACCAGGTACGACCTGGCAACTCACCGTAAAGTAAGACATGACATGGCACTACCTGTCAACACCAGACATTACCTGTCAACACAAGGCATCAGCTGTCAACTCACCGTATAATAAGACTTGACGTGTGCCTGGAGCTGGCGCGTGAGGCTGTTGGTGAGGGGCGTGAGGTGATGCAGGGGGGGATCCCCGCACTTGGGGTTGGGGCACCTCAGCAGGAAGGGGTCCAGCCGACCTCCTGGTACCTGTGGGAGGACACGTCACATAAGTCAGGGGTCCCAGTACACGTCATATAAGTCAGGGGTCCCGGAACACGTCATATTATTATTATTATTATTATTATTATTATTATTATTATTATTATTAAATAAGAAAGTTTTAGCCTCCCTTTACCACAACAAAGATGTTCCAAGAGAGGAAGAAGGAGGGCGCCATTTCGTATGGAGTTGAGGGAACAAGGTCCACAATGCACAAGGTCCACAGAAACAGTATGCAAAGAAAAAAGTTCATGAAACAAGAAAAAGTTAAAGAAGAAAGTAGTAGGTGCTGAAAAACAGGACAGCATTGAACAGAAAAAAAGATGAACTGTAACAAAACAAAAATCTATTCTATTTCAGCAAAAAGAAAGCCTACCTGATCTTTAGCTCGGGCCCTCACATAATCCCCCTGGGAGCGCTAATTCCCATAGACACAGCAGTAGTACCCCCCCTGAGGGAAACACGTCAGATAAATCAGGGGTCCCAGCACACGTCATACAAGTCAGGGGTCCTACACCCAAACCATTGGACAATCAAAATTTAATTCATTATCTCGAGATGAGTTAAACTGAAATTCAATATTTAATTCAAATTTAAAGTCAATGGTTGTGAGCAATTTTGAAAATAGCAAACGTGAACTGGGTCGTGCCTTCACTTAGCTTTGATTAAGCTTTTACCAAAAATTGAGTTTGTGACATCTGGTCGTTCAGCAGCATAATGGAAATCTCCTCAGTGACCACTGGTGGGTCATTTCTCAGAAAACGACGTCTTAAGGAATTATTCAAAAAATCAACTGATATGCATCTCATCAACATATATTCACCTCATGTTTCCTCGAACCTAATTATGAACTCCCTCGTCTACAAATTTATTGACTTCCAATTCCATTCTTTACGATTTACCTGGCTATGTGACGGGTGTCATCCACCTGGGTGAAGAGGGCGCCACCCACCTGCATGAAGGGCACCACCCACCTGCATGAAGGGCACCACCCACCTGCATGAAGGGCACCACCCACCTGCATGAAGGGGACACCACCCACCTGGGTGAAGGGGACCTGCCTACATGAAGGGCACCACCCACCTGCATGAAGGGCGCATCCACCACCACGCGGGTGTCACACTGGGGGCAGGTGTAGGTGAAGGGCGCACAGCCCCGGAAGCGCTCCTCAGGAGGCAATTCGCACCCCTCCCCCTGCTCCCCCTCGTCGTCCTGCGTGTACTGGCGCCCGGACCTATACGTCGATGGGTCCAGACCTGCACGTACGAGTGCGTTTGTTGGTACTTGTACTGTAACTGCTTCAAGTACTGTACAGCACATCCCAGAAGTCGTGCACCATCCAGTTGTTTATAAGAATACATATGTATATCAATTTTATCGATCATAATTTTGATGCTCAAATTTCCCACTCCCTGCATTGATAGAAGTATAAATTTTCTGCATAAAAATTTCTTTTACTCCTGTAGTATTTCATTTCTGCATTTTTAAGTGTATTCTGGTTGTATTTTCTTAGCCATAACCGGACACAATGCAGCTCACTACCCAACACGCGGCCCACACAACACATCCAACCCAACAAACTCCCAATCCACACCCTCATACTCCCAGTCCCAGCACAACAAACCCAACACACCCTCATACTACCAGCACAATACTCCCAACTCGACACACTTCCACACACCCAACCCAACACACTTCCACACACCCAACCCTACACACTTCCACACACCCAACCCAACACACTTCCACACACCCAACCCAACACACTCCCAATACAACCAACCTCATACTCTTAACACACACCCAACCCAACACACTCGCTGCACAGCACACAAAACTCAACACGCCCAACCTACACAACACTCTCAACACAACAAACTCCCAAACACCCCACCCCCCCAACACACAACGGACCAAGACACTCAGCAATCCTGGCGGCATCAGTGCCGTCGATGGGGTCACAGAGCCTGGCGATGACGGGGTGGAGCTGGTGCGCGAGGTAGTAGTGGGTGTCCACGCTCAGCTCCGGGTTCTTCTTCAGCTCCTCCGGGTGGTACGCCCGCTGGCTGCTCGGCCGGTCCGTCCCGTCCTGCAGGGGTGGTGGTTAGAGTAGGTTAGCTTAGGTTAGGTCAAGTTTGGCTAGGTTAGATCAGGTTTGGAGAGATTTTAATAAAAAAAATTTGATAAGACACATTGGGGACAGATGTAGTTAAAAGTTTGATGAAATTCGGTTAGGTAAGGTTCGGAGGGATTGCGATTACGCTTGGTAAGTGGGCGAGAGAAGGGGTTAGGATATCAGGTTTGGCAGAGTATGGGGATACTGTGGAATGATGAGTTCGTAGGTTATAAGTTTGATAAATTTCGTAAATTGACAGTTGGATATGATTAGATGTTAGTTTAAGCCTCCCTAACCGAAACAAAGGCATTCCAAAGAGAGAAAAGAGGATGGCACCATTTATTACGGAGTAAAGGGAATGCGGAATCTATGCATAAGGTGCACAGAAACATAAAGTTGAGAAAGAAGTTTATGAAACAAATTAAAAGTTGAAAAAGAAAGTAGTAGGAACTAAAAAACAGAACAGTGAAATAAAAAAAGCCTTACCCTAACAAAAAATGTACTTGGTGTCAACACAAAGAAGGCCAACCTAACTTCTAGCCTGAGACCTCACATATTCCCCCAAGGAGTGCTAGTTCTCATAAATTCAATCCCCTTAGGGAGGTTTGCATTAGGAACAACGAATGAAATTCTGAATATTAAAAACTTGTTCGGCTGTGGGTGAATAGGGACACAAGATTTTTTTGTGCGTAAAGTGCAAAACCATGTTTACTGGCAGAGAAAAGAGGCAAGTTTAAGAGTTATGAAAACAAAAGTTTCCTTAATTAATCGATGATATAAGCTGATCCCTTTTGTGAGAGCGTTGACCCTTCCCTTGCTGGGAACTACACCCCGATTGCAATGGTATCGCTTTAAATAAAATATGACACTATGGATGTCATTATTCTATCCCAATTAATATTTTAGTTCATCTTCATTGTAGTTTAAATTGTAAAATGTCCTAGAATGTAGTCCTTCAGTCTCAACTTATATTATTTTAATAAATTTCATTGCTGTTTTAATTGGTTTTGAGAAATAAGGCAAGAGAACATCAAGTACAGTATTATGCTTTGTTTCCCACTTCGCCCTTTTCCAATTTTTGAGAACAAGTAGTACACAAGTAAGCTTGCAAGTAAGCAAGCCAACGAGCAATGAGGCAATTAAGTGAACAAGTGAACAAGCACAATTAACCAATCATCCAATCAATCAAGTAAGCAGTCAAGCAAGCAAATAAGAAATCAATTAAGCAATCAAGCAAGGAAGCAATCAGGGCCCACCTTACAGACGACGTAGGGCACGGTGTCCCCCTGCTTGAACTTCCTGGCAGAGGCGGCGTTTAGCCTGAGGGCAACCTGGACGTGAGGCAGCGCCGCCTTGTCGGGGTAGTCCTCAGGCCGCTTCGTCAGCTGCTTTGTCACCACCAGCTCACGCAGGTCCACCTGGGGGAATACGTCAGGTCACCGCTTGGGGCTCATGTCTCTTGACGCGCGTTGCGGTGGAGTAGGGAGGGATGTGACAGTGGTGTGGTGGTATGTGGTGTGCAGTGGTTTAAGGTGTGGTGGTGTGATGTGCAGTGGTTTAGGGTGTGGTGTCACGTGGTACACAAAAATGCATTCACGGCACAAAAAAAAATCAGAAACCTTGCGGCCACGAACTTCTACTTTGGTTCAATAGTGACTACGTCAGGACTTTTAGCCAAACATAAATGGCGCCAGACGATTATCTGTGATTCACATAGAATAAATATTTCCGAAGTATGTGATAGTTTCTTTTCCACACTTCCATAATCAGCTTTTCAATGCAGTATAGTAGTGGCATGTACAAAAAATATTTAGGAATTTTTTAATTGTTTATTAAAACAGAGTTGAGTTTATATAAAAGGGATTTCACTTCTATTAAGAAGTTCTTTTTAAAAGTTGAAATTGGCCTAACAGTACAGGTAAAAACAGAAACCTGAAGAGTTATTATCACTTTACCCAAAACTAGGCTTATAGGCCTGGTCGATTTAACAAACTTTGGGGCACTGGAGCACGAAGACTTGAAACGGAAACAACCCGCGGGTGAAGAGCGCAAATACCGCCAAGACACTGGTACCAGCATGTGCTTCAGGCAACATAGAGAGTGACCATATCAATACTTTAGTCATCAGCGCACAAAGTTGACCACTTGCGCAGCACAAAGTCGCCACTCTACCCACTCACTCCTGACTGGCACCTCATCCGTGCGACGTTCGCAGCGGCTCCAGCCTCTTACTATGTAGTTCTCAATCTGCGCCTCTCGGTAATACAGGTCAAGTTAAAATTTTTTGCTCATTAGGGAAAAAGTTTTCTTAAATAAATGGCCAAAAATAAATCAAATATACCTCGCCAAAAAAATCAAACTAAGTTTTAGCTATAGAAACACACGCTATCAGAAAATTTGTGCAAGAAATGAAGCCTTAAAAGATTGTTTAGACGGACAATTTTGGCTTCAGTCATTTCAATCCACACTAATTGAGCTTAAATTAAATAATGGTTTAAAAAAATTTACCTATAAAGGACAGCCTAAAAATTGGCTAAAAAATTAGCGTAACAAAATCAGACTGAATAATTGGCCAAAAAAATTAGCTTTAAAAATACCCTAAAAATTGGCCAATGCGATTTCGGCCAGAAATGAAGGCAAAAAAATACAAATTCCGGCCAGAAATGAAGGCAAAAAAAAAATCCGGCGAGAAATAAAGGCAAAAAATACAAATTCCGGCCAGAAATGAAGGCAAAAAGTACAAATTTCAGCCCTAAACTGGCCAAAATTGAACGAAATAGTTGATTTTTTACTGAAATTGAACAAGTTTGAGAAGAAATCGATAAAATTGTGGTCATGACAAGCAAGAACACGAGAACGAGGGCACGCAGCAGGCACTCACGTGGCCGTCGTTGAGGCGACGTGCGAGGGCCTCGAGGTGGGCGTGGATGTTGGACACGCGCTCGTCAGGCCCCTGGTCTGACAGGACCTGGTTGAGCACGTGCCTGTGGGGGACGCGTGGTGCATGTGGTTAGTGCGTGGTGCACGCACTGAGGGACACGTAAATAGTACGTGCTGCACGTGTACGGCATATGTTGCACGTGCCATGTGATCTGACGCGCATTTTAATATTATTGCACAACAAAATACCGTACTTTCACTGCAACACAATAAACTATAATGAAAATACTATTACTGTTACTGCAAAAAATACAATGAAATTTAATTCCAAACTGCAGTAGGGCAAAATTGCTGAAGCAACATGAGATGCACTCAATAACAGTTGATGAACAATACAGAACTTTGACAATGACTGAAACGCACCTGAACGAAATGCAACAATTAGTACTATTGCAAGAAAAAATATATCTGAACACTGGAAAGCACAAAACTGAAAATTTAAAAAATCTCAATTCGAAAATCAACACAACCACCGAACACCATACTCACACACCAGAAAACCACTTCACTCACTTCCCAGCCTCGGAGGCGAGTTGCGACCAGTCCCTCCTGACGATGTCGAGCCCTTTGAGCTCCTGCTGGGTGACGAGCGCCCCACCAGGGCCCTTGGACACGGTGAGGGCAGCGTACTTCTTCTTCTTGAGCAGCAACATGTACCTGTACACGCCGTCGATGTCCAGCTCCAGTAGGCGGTACAGCTTGTTCACCTCCGTTTTAATCTGGGAGAGGGGGGAGAGAGGAGATTGGAAGGTAGTTTATTATAACCTACACGTTGTTTATGGTGCACTGTGGTCGTCACGTCCTTCATGTGGTCACTACCCTTTATTAGTTCATGTAGCAACTATACCTAGTTGTTCATAGATAGTCTATCGGGAACTGCACCCCATGTTGGCACCCACACTGTCTATATTAGTCTACATGCCTCTACACACACACTAGCGCAAGTCTACATGGGGGCAACCGAGATACGAGGGTATACTGGAGATACCAAGATATACTCGAGATATAAAGACACTCTGCCCTGCCGCCCCACCTTGCCACCGAGCCTGAAGACCTGGTCGTAGTCGGTGGAGTTGGTGTTGACCATGATGGAGTCCGTGTCACCGTAGATCACGTCGAAGTTGAGCTTGTGCACCAGGTCACGGGTCTGCAGCAGGATCTCCCTCCCTTTGCCTGCACCATCACAGTACGATTATCCCACATAATTTGTTATTTATACATCATGATAGTTTAATTATATGTTGTAATATTTTAATTACACATTACAATGTTTTAATTATACATTACATATTAATTGAATATTACATTATATTTGTTAATTATACCATTACAATTATATATTATAATATAATTTCTAACAGTGCTTCACCACAGAACACGCTGCATTAGCGTTCAACCAGTACACACCGGGCAACCACTACAGTTTGTCAATATAATTTAATGTAATGACGAATATAAAAGAACGCAAAGTCCTGGACAGTCTTCCCACAGAAATTTCAAGGTTGGAAGGTCAAGAAACGTGAGGTAATGAGCAGGTAAATATGAACTCAAAATTTTTACAATAAGCTATGCCTTGTAGAATATTCGTTAACTTGTGATCATAATGAATGAAATGATACACGGGCGTCTAAGGAGTTTATGAAACCATCGCTACAACTACCACAATTACCCTAACCTCACCAACTAAACACATTTCACTCCCACCCACAGCAAAAAACTACCATTACAACCACTACCCTCAACACCACCACCAACGACCACCAACCACCGCAAGCAAAACAACCATCGCCATCACCAACCCCCCTTCCCCACCACCGTAACTACCTTAACCCTCAATGCAACCACAATCCCCACCACCCCCAACCACCAGCCACCATAACCATGATCACCACCGATTACCACAACCACTACAACTACCGCAACCACCACCGACTATCACAACCACAATCCCCACCATCCACCACGCACCCGTCACCATGGCGGCGAGGTGGGCGGCATAGAAGCGCGAGTGACAGAAACCGAGGCAGCCGTACATGCTGTTGGCCGTGAGCTTCAGCGCCTTCTGACGGATGTCGTACTGCGGGGAGGGAGGAAGGGAGTTTAATTGGGGGAGGGGAATAAGAGAGAAGTAAAATCTAATGGGAGAGGGAGAAGTGCGATGGGACAGATTTTTGGAACGATGAGGTTGTGACCGAGGCATTTCTTACGTTGACCACCTTACTGTAAACACCAGCCTAAGAAGTAGTCTGGCTGCAGCGGCAGCAAAGTCTGGGCTGAGAGTCGGTCAGTCAGGAGTCTTAGAGAGAGCGAGGCGGGGTGCAGACCTGTATTCTTGTGTGCCGCGCAGGCTAAGGCGTGGATTGTTGCCCCTATATGCTCTACTCGTACGCCGCGTTTCTGAGCAACACGTGCAGTTGTCAGGTTTTTGACAGTGTTGTCAGCACCTGCGCCTGCGGGCTGCCTCGTTAGCTGTACTTGTGCTATAAGCTCGTGTGTTTACGCTACCTGAGTCGAGGACTTTCCTAGTCTCAAGTCGTCTAACTTTACAGTGCGTTTTTTGCCAGTTTCATCTTGTAAACAATCTTTTTAAAACTGTTTGTCAATAAACATGAACTCTTAATCGCATTGCAAATGCTAGTTAATAAAGTGCAATTCCTTCGGTTAATGTAACCACGTTTTTAATAAATTATCAAACTACCGGAACTGTTATTAATATTGGTAATTCAAATGCATGGAAAAGCAATAAATTCCGTGGAAAAGGAGAGACAAGAATTATGACTTAGAAACAATTTATTGGACGAACATCACAGTCCATTGTGTATCGCCTGTCGGCAAATTTATAGTGGTCAGGAATCCTGAAGTCGTAGTTTATCGGCCACAAACTTGGTGTCAGAAGTATGGGATTGTCGAGCTAAGTGGACTGTGATTCGTTGGTCCTGTGTTTCTCCTAAGTTCAGTGCAGTGATCTGTGGCAGAAAATTTAGTGTTCTTAAATCGCGTTTTAACTTCAGTGAACTATTGGTTTGTTACTTAAAGTGAACATTTTCAGCTGAATCTTTTAAAAGTAAAAATAAAAGTTCAAGATGCCTAGTTCAGGAGCAGCTGGTTCTTCAGCGTCGGACCGCAGTGGAAGTGGCGGTGAGCGTAATTCATCGGATATGGGATTTGTGATGGGTCGTTTAGCGGATGCGATTTCTAATATGAATAGGCGTATTCAGCCGCCTCCTCCACCTTTCGATCCTTCTTCTCAATCGTGTGACATCAGGGAATTTTTCAGGATTTTCGAAGTGTATGCGTTGCATACGTACGGTCCTGAGGAGACTAACAGTGATGCGTGGCTCATTTCCTTGCGTGCGTTACTGATGGGTAGTGCGCAGTCTGCGTTGAGTGCTATGGGTGCAAGCCGATTAGGTTATCAGAATGTGAAGAAGAACTTGATCTCTTTGTTTACGCCTCGAGATGTTTTCGACACTGCAAGAATCTCAGCCTTCATGACGTCACAACGAGTTCCAGGAGAGTCGTTTCTCATCTACGCCATGAGACTAACAGGTCTTGCAGCATCAGCGTTCGGATCCATTCCTGAAAGAGACAAGATGATTATGAGTAAGTTAGTAGAATCGTTACCTATCGACATTAAAGCTCAAGTTAATATGCAGATGTCAAACCGTGAAAATCCTTCCCTTGATACTATGGTGCAAATAATTTCTGCTTTAGAACCGTTTTCTGTGAAGCCTATGCCTGTGCAAGCAATTGCTATTCAACCGAGTTCTGATGAGTTTGTTTCCGCGTCGAGTAAAGATTCAGTTAAATATCCTAACTTGAGAGAATTTGTTACTGTGCCTCAAACTAAAAGGTGTTTTTCTTGTAATGACCCAGGGCATTTTGCGAGAAATTGTCCAAAGAGAAAGCAGTGTTACTCAGATCGTGTTCCCAGAATTAGAGATAGTGATGTAACGTGTCAATTCTGTAACGGTGAGGGGCATGTGCTGGCTCAGTGTAGACAGTTTAAGCGAGAATTTGGTGCTTGTAATTGGTGTGGTGAGACGGATCATAAGTCTTTTAGCTGTAAAAGTAAACCAGCGTTAAACGAAAGTTTGGCAGTAGCGAGTCAGGAACCAATTGTGAACAGTTCTGACCCGGCAAATGTAAATCTTTTGATGAAAACTAAACCTTCCGCTGAAAGTAGTTGCTATTATTTGGCAGTAAAAATTAATGGGACTGTTTTTGACGCGCTTATTGATAATGGGGCATCTGTTTCAGTCATTTCCGAAGACTGTGTTCAAAAGTTGAGAATTAGCTCCCCAGTAAATTGTCCAGTTAAAAGTAAATTACAGGGATTTGGCTTATCTACGGTCAATGTGATAGGAGAAATAAAAGTAAGAATAGAGATTGAAGAGCTCTTCTCTGATCACACCCTTTTAGTTGTACCATCTAATGTGACAAACCAGAAATTAATTTTAGGGTTAGATTATCTAGAGCGGCATTTCATGATTGTTGATACTGTGCGACGTGAATTGTGTTATTCTCCTCCCAATGAGCCTTCTCACCCAGTAAAATTGAAAACTAAGCCGGGTCTGCAAATGCAATGTGTGGTGTCGAACTTAAATAAAATTTTCATTCCAGCTAACCACAGACAACTAGTGAAAGTGAGAGTGTCAGACGTAACTATTCCGGATGATACGTGTGGTTACTTGCAGCCAGTCAACGTAGTGTCGGAAGAAAATTTAGACATTCAAATGGCTTATTCGCTAGGATGTGTTCGAAATGGTCATGTGATAGTGGAAATGATGAACTTGAATCCGTGTCGTGCAGTAGTAAAACCGAAGACAAAAGTCGGTATTTTTGTGGTAAGTGAAAATGACGATGAAATTAACAGTGTGAGTAGTGTTGTTGATGAATGCGCAGACGTGGGTGAAATGTTCGATTTTTCAGCAACTGATCTGACGAATGCGCAGATAACGGAAGTTAAAGCTATGTTAAATAAGAACAGCAAAGCCATTTCTAAGCATGAGTACGATCTGGGATGCACCTCTACTACTAAACATGTCATTGATGTACAGGGCCATGATCCTGATAAGCAACGCTATAGGCGATTTCAAGGTCCGTTAAGACACGAAGTCGAGCTAGAGTTACAAAAATTAGAAAAGCGTGGAATAATCGAAAAATCATCTTCTCCCTGGTCTTCCCCTTTGGTGCCAATCCGAAAGCGCGACGGTACTTTACGACTGTGCGTAGATTACAGACGCTTGAATGCGGTCACAAAACCCGATTCTTTCCCATTACCCAATTTAATTGATGCTTTATCGAATTTGCAAGGGTCACAATATTTCAGTACGTTTGATCTCATGAAAGGTTTCCATCAAATAGAAGTAGATGAACGAAGTAGGGAGTATACTGCGTTCTCAACGGGTGATTCACATTGGCAATGGACTAGAATGCCTATGGGAACTATTAATTCGCCAGCGTCTTTTATGAGACTGATGTCGCTAGTATTAGCGGGAATTCCGTGGAGCATAGCGATCACGTATATCGACGACATTATTGTAACAGGTCGAAATTTCAGTGAACATGTGACAAACTGTGATTTAGTGTTGTCCAGATTTGCGCAGCATGGATTGAAGATCAAACCCGAGAAGTGCGAGCTTTTCCGACGTGAGGTGACGTATTTGGGTCACAAAGTCAGTCGTGATGGAATTCTACCCGACGGAGCAAATGTCGAGGCGATCTTGAAGTATCCTCAGCCTAAGACGCAACGGCAAGTGCGCAGATTTATCGGTATGTGTAACTTTTTCCGTAGACACATCCCTAATGCCAGCACGATCATGAAACCATTGAATGAACTCCTTTCCCAAAATAAGTTAGTTTGGACGGAAGAATGCTCTCAGTCTTTTTACAAATTAAAAGAAATTCTAGCAAATCCACCTCTTTTAAGCTACCCCGATTTTTCAGAGAATGCTGCTCCGTTAATAATTACTGTGGACGCCAGTGGAGTAGGAGCGGGTGCCGTGCTCACGCAAGAGCAAAGTTCCCAAGAGAAAGTTATAGCTTATGCTAGCACAACTTTTAACAAAGTTGAATCTTATTACAACGCGACAGAACGAGAATTAACTGGATTACGATGGGCAGTACGAACATTTAGACCTTTTATCTACGGCAAGAAGTACATCATTAGGACTGATCACAGAGCATTAATTTATTTGAACAATATGAAAAGTGTAGACGCCAGGTTAATGAGAACTTACGAAGAGCTGCATTGTGGACACTACGAGATTCAATTTGTAGCAGGAAAAGACAATGTTGTTGCAGATGCTTTGTCTCGAGTTGTGGAATTTCCTATTAGCAGTGAGGATGTGGACAAGAACTATTGCGTCTCTTTGCATGGGCACAAGGTAAAATTAGTTCCTGGTGGCCCAGATTCACTTTTTCAAGCGCTTTCGCTAGGATTGTGTGACAGTTTAGATGAACATGTTACTATTCGCGAAGAGACTGTGGACTTAGTCTTAAAGAACCCTCGTGCATTAGGACTTTCTTGTGACAAGAGTACGATTAGGAAGCTGAAAATTATGCGACAAAATGGTGTTCTACCAGAGTGGTTTTTGTTGGATGCATTCGTGAAAAGATTTAAAGTGAATGTGAGTGTACATGAAGACGGCATCGGTGTTGTTAAATTTGAAAGTTCTCCAAGTGATCCTACCATTCATTTACAAAGTTTACGTGGTGTGCACTTCAATTTACTTCTTCCAGACGGAGAGACTATCAATGAAATTTTAATTCAGCATATAGACACTATTATCAAATCAAATGATGACTTACCTGTGCATGAAGTTCAGCCTTCCCAGGTGCTGTACCAGCTTGAGGACGATGGGAAAGCAGAGGCTGCAGTGACGCCGTCTGCGCGAATTTCTTGCAAAAGGAAACCTCAGGATTCTGCAAATTCTAAACAAGCTCCTGTTTCGACAAATAAAAAGGAGGTAATTATTGATCAAACATCTCTGCACATTTCTACAGAAGAACTTCAAAAACTACAAGAAGCGGATCCTCTCATTTCGTTGCTCATAAAATTAATAAAGCAACAAACTTCAGAACCTGAAATTAAGAAGAGATTATCAACATTTAAAAACGGACGAACTTTTCTAAAATACTTCGACACGTTGGTGGTGAATGAAGATGTGCTGTATGGAGGTCTTCACCGCGTGCCGGTGATCCCTGCTCGAAATCTTCCCAGCATGGTTAGAGTGTTCCATAAAAAATCAGGACACATTGGTCGCGATAAAACGGTAGCGGCAATGTTACGACATTTCTTCAGTCCGAGACTCCCACCAATCGTTGCTTACGTTATCAGAGAGTGTAACATCTGTCAAAGGTTCAAGGGTAAAGCAAAAGGTGGAGCGCCTCAATATCGACGTATGCCGAAAGCTCCGTATGAAGAAAACGCAGTGGATCTCTTGGAACTTCCTCCAGGGCGAGGCAATGCGAAGTACTTGTTGGTTGGCATCGATCTCTACACGAAGTTTGCCAATGCAGTCGTGATTAGAAACAAGAAGTCAGCGACAGTTGCCAGAGCTTTGGAAAACTCCGTTTTTAGCACCCTGGTGAAGCTTCCGGAGACGGTAATCTCGGACAACGGTCCCGAGTTCCGAGGGCGACCCTTCATTTCGATGTTGAGAAGGCACGGAGTTAAACACTTTAGAACAGTGCCGTATTCTCCGCAGTGCAACGGTGCTGTAGAAAGGCTCAACGCAACCCTTAAGAATTTACTAGCTACAGCGTGTGAAGAGAACAAGACGCCATGGACAGATCAACTTACCAGAGTTTTAATTATATATAATAATACGCTTCATTCCGAGACTGGTCATGCTCCAGCGGACTTTTTCAACGAGATTGCAAATAAACTACCTATTCCTTTGTCGCAGCCTTATTGGCGTTTTCCTCATAAGAATTTTAAGCCAAACGAAATCGGTCAAAAAGTTGCGAAGAAACTACCTCATTTACCTTCAAGTAATAAATTCTCACCAAAGTTCGACGGTCCATTTATAATCGAAAAGGTTGACAAAAATGGCGTTACTTATAAAATAAAGAAGCTCGATGGTTTTAATTCACAAACGGCTCATTTTAATCAACTTAAACCTTGGTACGGCGAAGAAGACGACGGCACAGTTTTTGGTGCAGACACTCGACATGAGCAGCAGATACGAGACAAACGCAGCAGGCGACGGCTTCAAAAGACGAGCGAGATGGTGGCACAAACCCCGGTTTTACCGGATGAGCGAAGTTCATTCCCAGACTTCACGATGATAGGCGGTGTGGGCTTGTCTCTGTCGAAGTTGGCTGACAAGATTTGTGAAGCAACAAAGGAGCAGCAACGAGCGACTCAGGCTGTCTCAGCTTCACCAACAGACGAAGAATTGAGTCAGACGGACGAGCAACAGAGCTTGGAGTGGGAGAACTTGAGCGATGAAACAACCGAAGTTCCAGCCATGGATGTTTCAAGATTCGATGACGAGAAAGTAGCTCCAGCTCCAGCCCAGTTGAAGCCTCGACGTGACTCTGAGAAAAATAGTCAGCGCTCATCGCAGCATTGGACGAGATTTTCGGCGAGAAAGGCAGCGGAAGCGTTAGTCGGAGCACTTGCTTTGAACAGCGCGAGGCAAGAATTTCCGTGTTTCGGCGCCGACTCTGCGTTCAAGTTCGATATGAAGAAGACTTATCGTGGGTCGACGGGCGACTTCCAGCTTCCAGAAGATATTCGTGACTTCGAGCGAGTTCCTATCTCGGATGGGCCGGACCTTTCCGACCATATTCGTTGCGAGATGAATTCAGAGTCTTCTCGATTCGATTCAGATAGCGATTGTTGAATAGTTTTAAATTTTAACTCGTTGATTGAATAAATTATCCTTCCTGTGTGTAATAAAGCATAATAAAAACAGTATTAGCATAATTATAAAATTTTGCATAATAAGACTGTTTTAGATCAAAGTATATTTTGTTACCTATCTATACTATTGTCTTGTGTTTTAAATATGTTACGTTGTAAGGTTACAGACCTCCCGCCTTAAATTTGTTGTTAGATGGCGTTGGGGGGTGTGACCGAGGCATTTCTTACGTTGACCACCTTACTGTAAACACCAGCCTAAGAAGTAGTCTGGCTGCAGCGGCAGCAAAGTCTGGGCTGAGAGTCGGTCAGTCAGGAGTCTTAGAGAGAGCGAGGCGGGGTGCAGACCTGTATTCTTGTGTGCCGCGCAGGCTAAGGCGTGGATTGTTGCCCCTATATGCTCTACTCGTACGCCGTGTTTCTGAGCAACACGTGCAGTTGTCAGGTTTTTGACAGTGTTGTCAGCACCTGCGCCTGCGGGCTGCCTCGTTAGCTGTACTTGTGCTATAAGCTCGTGTGTTTACGCTACCTGAGTCGAGGACTTTCCTAGTCTCAAGTCGTCTAACTTTACAGTGCGTTTTTGTCAGTTTCATCTTGTAAACAATCTTTTTAAAACTGTTTGTCAATAAACATGAACCTTTAATCGCATTGCAAATGCTAGTTAATAAAGTGCAATTCCTTCGGTTAATTTAACCACGTTTTTAATAAATTATCAAACTACCGGAACTGTTATTAATATTGGCCTTTCAACTGCATGGAAAAGCGATAATTTCCGTGGAAAAGGAAAGAATAAAGACTTGGAAATAATTTATTGAACATCACAGTCCATTGTGTATCGCCTGTCGGCAAATTTATAGTGGTCAGGAATCCTGAAGTCGTAGTTTATCGGCCACAAGGTTAACAAAAGAGGGGAAGGAGGAGTTTAAGTAGGAGAGCGAAAGGGGAAAATTTAGTGAGTAGAAAGAGGTGCACTGAAGGAGGAGGGAGAAAAAGGAGAGTTTTAGTGGGGTAAGATTTAGTTAATAGGAATAGGGGGGTTATTAGGAAGAGCTGTAGCGAACAGAATGAGAGGACATGCAGGTGCCTCACTAAAGGCTCGAGTGAGTTAATCCCGTACTGTGTATCCGCACTGCTACACAAGCTCTTATTACGGCCACTTCTATAACAGGGTGCATTTGCCAAGCCATTCTACTAAACACACCAAATTTCATTCTCATTCAAAAAATGTATCTTATACAATTGATGTATTAGCAAGTCATAGAACTAAATATCTCACTGCAAAGATGTTGCTTTAACCAAGCCAGTGAACTGGACACATCTGACTGCATAGGCTCACCTGCATGCGCAAGACAGGGGAGAGGTCAGGCTTCTTCATGAGCTGCTTCACACTCCTGCGGCTGTCGACAAGCTTGCGGATCTCGGTGGGCAGCACGCCGGGGGCCTGGTCCACCTCGGGCAGCTCCACCTGCTGGGGCTGTGGGGGTGCAGGCTCGTCAATCCCTCTCCTGGAACCTGACTAACCCTCTAAATTCCCCCAAAAATTCCTCCTCATCTCTTCAATAAGTCTGCTCATCCTCCAACAAAACTTTTAAATTTTTCACAAAATTTCCTGTTCATTTAAATTAATATAATTATACCACCATTTTCGTTTAACAATAAACAAATGGTCTTCACACAACTTGATTTTCATTCATTGAAAAAAAAGTCAATTCAAAACTTGCTTTCTACCATGAAAAAAAAAAGTTCACACTGAACTTACTTTTTATTCCTCAAACCATCCCTACCACGCCCGCACGCATACATACACAAACACGACACATATCACACACACACGACATCCATCACACAACACACACGACATACATCACACAACACACACGACATACATCACACAACACACACGACATCCATCACACAACACACACACGACATACATCACACAACACACACGACATACATCACACAACACACACGACATTACATCACACAACACACACACGACATACATCACACAACACACACGACATACATCACACAACACACACACGACATACATCACACAACACACACGACATACATCACACAACACACACGACATACATCACACAACACACACGACATACATCACACAACACACACGACATACATCACACAACACACACGACATACATCACACAACACACACGACATACATCACACAACACACACGACATACATCACACAACACACACGACATACATCACACAACACACACGCCACATATCACACACACACTACATCCATCACACAACACACACACGACATACATCACACAACACACACACGACATACATCACACAACACACACGACATATATATGGAACATCACACAACACACACGACATACATCACACAACACACACGACATACATCACACAACACACACGACATACATCACACAACACACACGACATCCATCACACAACACACACACGACATACATCACACAACACACACGACATACATCACACAACACACACGACATACATCACACAACACACACGACATACATCACACAACACACACGCCACATATCACACAACACACCCACACAGCACTAGTGGTCACCTCGTCCGCCTGATCTCTAGCCTTGAGCTTGCGCCTATCGATGGTAGTGAAGCAGATGTTGAACTCCTGTATGATGCTGGGGTAGAGAGAGTTGAAGTCCAGCAGCAGGATGTACTTATCGTAGAAGCCCTTTTTTGGGTCCAGCACCAGGCCCCCTGCGTACGCCGCCTTCCTGCGGCCTCCCCCAGCAGGAGCTGCCGCCTCCTCCAGGTCCTCTGCATCCTTGTCTGCCACAGGCGCCTGCAAGTTAGGCAAGATTACTTAATGAGGGAAAAGGGATAAGAGGGGCTCTAATTAAGAAAAGTTGACTACCTAGGCCTATATGAAAGGCAATAAACATTGCGTGAAAATAAGACGAGAGGAGCTCCGAATAAATGAAGTTCTATACCTGAGTTCATATGCCTACTGATATTGTCATTCCCTACCCAGGCCCAGATATGCCCACTGGTGCTACCTTACCTTAGCCCGCTGCTGGCGGTCAGGGACGATGTAGTCCTTCTCAGTGAAGGCGTGCAGCAGCAGGAACTCGTTCCGCTCCGACCTGCCCCCCAGCAGCGTCCTCGACATCACGTTACCTGGGGGGGAGCATGAGAACAATTAGTTTTTAAACTTACGTAAGTTCATAAATGACGAAGCCTTTGAGTTAAGTTACTGGTTTTCAAATCAAGTCGAATAAGTTAACAATAGACCAATTATTAAAGTCATGTACATTAAAATGCTAAAAAGAACCTAGTTTGTAGGGTCAAGTTGAATACGTTAATTAGTGGCAATTTCATTCACTTACTTTGAGCAAGACTACTTAATCAACATAATCAACAGAAGACCACTTTTTCAAGTAGGTTTAAATAAGTTGGTATTCCACGACTCCAAGCGTCCCAGCAGTGGCACCAAGAAGACCGACACAATAACACCCCAATTCTCAACACCAGTACTAGGAGCACCACCATCACCACCACCATGACCTACTCCCTTCTCCCCCGACGCACCGGCGATGTTGGTGATCTGGAGCGCGAGGGGCAGGACGCACATCTCGCACATGAGGCGCAGGCCCCACAGGCAACACTCCATCGACACCGACACCAGCCGCAACACCGACTCGCTCGTCCTGCCCGCATCACCTTACGTTACTTCACTCTACTTTACAGTAACACTAGTTTGCATTGGATAATAATAGATTAGTTTACAATAGATGAGATATATTCAGATTAGATGCGATTAGCTTGGGTTAGATGAAAAAGGTAGGATGAGATTTTTTTTAGATTACTTTAAACTAGATCCGATTAAATTAGTTTTAGCCTCCTTAGTCCAAACAAAGGCGTACTGAAAAACACTAGATTATTCGAGCTATTTTAAGCCTCGCTTCTTCACAACAAAGATGTTCTAAAAAGAACACTAGATTATTCAAGATATTTTAAGCCTCGCTAGCCACAACAAAGGCGTTCTAAAAAGAACACTAGATTATTCAAGATATTTTAAGCCTCGCTATCCACAACAAAGGCGTTCTTAAAAGAACACTAGATTATTCAAGATATTTTAAGCCTCGCTAGCCACAACAAAGGCGTTCTTAAAAGAACACTAGATTATTCAAGATATTTTAAGCCTCGCTAGCCACAACAAAGGCGTTCTAAAAAGAACACTAGATTATTCAAGATATTTTAAGCCTTGCTAGCCACAACAAAGGCGTTCTAAAAAGAACACTAGATTATTCAAGATATTTTAAGCCTTGCTAGCCACAACAAAGGCGTTCTAAAAAGAACACTAGGTTATTCAAGATATTTTAAGCCTCGCTAGCCACAACAAAGGCGTTCTAAAAAGAACACTAGGTTATTCAAGATATTTTAAGCCTTGCTAGCCACAACAAAGGCGTTCTAAAAAGAACACTAGATTATTCAAGATATTTTAAGCCTCGCTAGCCACAACAAAGGCGTTCTAAAAACAACACTAGATTATTCAAGATATATAAAGCCTCGCTAGCCACAACAAAGGCGTTCTAAAAAGAACACTAGATTATTCAAGATATTTTAAGCCTTGCTAGCCACAACAAAGGCGTTCTAAAAAGAACACTAGATTATTCAAGATATTTTAAGCCTCGCTAGCCACAACAAAGGCGTTCTAAAAAGAACACTAGATTATTCAAGATATTTTAAGCCTTGCTAGCCACAACAAAGGCTGTCTTAAAAGAACACTAGATTATCCAAGCTATTTTAAGCCTCGCTAGCCACAACAAAGATATCCCACAATGAACACATATCAATAGCAGGAGCGGCCCCCTGAAGATAAGAGCTCACTCGAACATCTTCCTGACGGCGGCGTGGTCAGGAGGGGGCTGAGGGGAGGGGAGGGCGAGGACCTGGGCAGCGAGGGCGGGCAGGTCGTAGCTGCGAGCCCTGATGAGCTCCCTTGCACTCAGCAGCACGTCGCACACCAGCCGGCCGCACACCGCGCTCCGCTCCCCGTACCCGCCGCGGCTCTGGGGAGGGGGGGGGGAGAGAATGTTATGATGTGAAGGGTGGGGGGGTAGTAAGAGGATATAGTTATGCTACGGAGGGCAATGATATAGTTATATTACGGGGCCTGCAATGGGGGATAACTGACAACCGCACACCGCAACCGCCGCGGCTCTGGAGGGGTGGGGGGGTTATATGAGGTTGTGTTATGGTGTGACAGTATGGAAGGGAATACGAGGAGTAAGGGCGTATTGTTACTGTGTGCCTGGGAGAGGCGTAAGAAAAACAATACGACAGGAGGATAAGGAGGACGGGGGGAGTAAACATGAGAGAGGGAACTGCTTTGAGGAGAGAGGAGAATGAGGTGTGATGTTCTCACAGCATTGGCGGCTTCACTAATTGCACGTGCACGACACCCAACACAGTTATGCACACATGACAGTGGTGATCATGTGCACGTGGCACGACACTACCACGCCACAACACACAAACATCACTGCAACAACAACACCACTCAAAAGGCACCACACATGGCCCCTACAATAACACAACACACAAACGGCATTACACACAAATGGCCCCTCCCCACAACAACACCACAACGCAGAAACATCACAACAAGCACCACACACACACACGCCCCCCAGAACTCACGTTGAGCTTGGGCATGGCGGAGCGCCTGAGGCGCCCCAGGCGGGACCAGTGGGGCACCTTGTTGGCCTGGAGGCGGTGCAGCAGGACCCCCAGGTCGTACCCCAGCACGTCGTGCCCCGTGATCACGTCGGGGTCCAGCACCTGAATGCGCGACAGCAGGTACCTGCAAGCGTCCGACCTTATTCATAGCTTATTGTTGCGATATTCAGAGCTCTTGTTTTCTGATTATTATTGTTCCATGTTCCAAGTTCAGTGCTGTTGTTCTCCGATAATTATTTTTGGAAGTTGGAAATATAGTGCCGTTGTTCTTTAAATATCGGTGGAAGTTGGAAATATAGTGCCGCTGTTCTTTAAATATCGGTGGAAGTTGGAAATATAGTGCCGCTGTTCTGTAAATATCGGTGGAAGTTGGAAATATAGTGCCGTTGTTCTTTAAATATCGGTGGAAGTTGGAAATATAGTGCCGCTGTTCTTTAAATATCGGTGGAAGTTGGAAATATAGTGCCGCTGTTCTTTAAATATCGGTGGAAGTTGGAAATATAGTGCCGTTATTCTTCAAATATAGGTTAAAGTTGGAAATATAGTGCGGCTGTTCTTTAAATATCGGTGGAAGTTGGAAATGTAGTGCCGCTGTTCTTTAAATATCGGTGGAAGTTGGGAATATAGTGCCGCTGTTCTTTAAATATCGGTGGAAGTTGGAAATGTAGTGCCGCTGTTCTTTAAATATCGGTGGAAGTTGGGAATATAGTGCCGTTGTTCTTTAAATATCGGTGGAAGTTGGAAATGTAGTGCCGCTGTTCTTTAAATATCGGTGGAAGTTGGAAATGTAGTGCCGTTGTTCTTTAAATATCGGTGGAAGTTGGAAATGTAGTGCCGCTGTTCTTTAAATATCGGTGGAAGTTGGAAATGTAGTGCCGTTGTTCTTTAAATATCGGTGGAAGTTGGAAATGTAGTGCCGCTGTTCTTTAAATATCGGTGGAAGTTGGAAATGTAGTGTCGTTCTTAAAATATCATTGAAAGTTGGAAATATAGTGCCGTTGTTCTTTAAATATCGGTGGAAGTTGGAAATGTAGTGCCGCTGTTCTTTAAATATCGGTGGAAATTGGAAATGTAGTGCCGTTGTTCTTTAAATATCGGTGGAAGTTGGAAATGTAGTGCCGCTGTTCTTTAAATATCGGTGGAAGTTGGGAATATAGTGCCGCTGTTCTTTAAATATCGGTGGAAGTTGGAAATGTAGTGCCGTTGTTCTTTAAATATCAGTGGAAGTTGGAAATATAATGCCGTTGTTCTTTAAATATCGGTGGAAGTTGGAAATATAGTGTCGTTGTTCTTAAAATATCATTGAAAGTTGGAAATATAGTGCCGTTGTTCTTTAAATATTGGTGGAAGTTGGAAATTCAGTTTCGTTATTCTTTAATTATGATATAAGGTAAAAATTTCTTAGTTCCGTTATTCCTTAATTACTATCATAATTGTTATTAAAAGTTAGAAGAAACGAAGCAGCAATAGAAGGGAAAAGAAGCAACAGGGACCAGAAGAAGAAGAAGAAGAAGATGAGCACAGAAACGGAAGAAATAGAAGACAAGTTGAGACCAGATAATGAAGTAGAAGGAAAGAAGCCAAAACCAGAAAAAATGAAGATTCAGAGAAGTATAACAAGGAAGAGAAGAAGCAAACAAAAAGCAAAAGAGAGGAAGAAGGAGAAGCGAAAGAAGGAGGATGAAAAGCCATGGGAAAAGTAATAGCAAAAGGAGAAGAAAGAAGAGAAGATGCAAAGAAGAAGACGAAACAAACGAAAAGAAGCAAGAAGAGAAGAGAGGAGAAAAAGAAGGAGGAACAGCAAGAAGAAAAGTAAAAGGAAAATAACAGAAAAAGGAAGAGGAACATAAGGAGATGACGAAACAAACAAAAATTAGCAAGGGAAGAACAAGACGCAGAGAAGCCCGACAATAAGTCACCCCTCTCCCCCCCTCACCCCAGGAGGGCGCGCTCGGTGTCTGCCTTTTGCACCCTGGTGTGGCGGTACTGCGGTAGCTTCGTCTTCAGGTCCCACGGCCACACCGCGTCGCTCGGCTTCGTCATCACTGCACGCACAACATCCCAGGTCATCGTCTACTTATTTAACATGTTCGCTGCAGCTGGACGCACATTCACGTCCAGTGGTCTCATGTTAAGTAAGGTTTTAAGTAGCTGAGTTTGAAAAACCACTTTCCTGCTCGAAAATATTGTATCCTTTGAAGAAGTGTGAAAATGTAATAGCATGACGACATTTTATCTCCTTGAATCTCTTCTGAAAAATTTGTTGAAATATTGAAACGATATTATTTCACAACGATACGTAAATGAGCACTTTACCTAGTGGTACATCGGCAGTGATCGTGTTGAACTTAGCATCGTGTGCCACTCCAATTACACCTAACTCTTTAACATTAGAATTTTTGTACTCATATTATCGTCATCACAACCAACGGCGCTAAACTGGCGCCAGCATCAGGCAGTCACCAATATCAGGATGAGGTAGGAACTGCCACTTGGCGGTGAACTCCAAGGAACACAAAAGGGAGCTAATTTAATGAGAAATAGAACATATTGAAGCTATTTTTGAAAGTGGACTGTAGAGTCTTCTCGGGCGCTAAAAGGTAAAAGGGCATTAAAGGTCTCACTATACATTCCATGGTTATGTAGTCACTGTCCGATTTCATGATCTCAGATCTGGCAACACTCGTTACGCTGGAGCAACATACCAGCGTTTCTGGGGCACAAATGTGCCACAGAAATGATGAATGTAGGCAGCGGCGTGATTCCTGAGCCTAAACCAAGCCTCAGCCCCAAACCAAGCCTCAGCCCCGAACCAAACCTCAGCCTAAACCAAGCCTCAGCCCTAAACCAAGCCTCAGCCCCAAACCAAGCCTCAGCCCCAAACCAAGCCTCAGCCCCAAACCAAACCTCAGCCTAAACCAAGCCTCAGCCCCAAACTATGGCTAACCAACTGCAGCCGTAACAACAACAACAAAGGCGAGAGAGAGAACGAGGCGCACCGCAGAAGTGGTCGGTGTAGGGTGGGGAGGGCGGGGGCTTGTCGAGGGGGAAGCGGGGGTGCAGGAGGCAGGCGACGGCGGCCACCTCGCTCTGGCGGGTGCTGGGGTTGAGCACCGTGCGCATGTGCAGCGCCATCACCACCACGGGCGGCGGGCCCTCGCTGCAGCCGCTCACCCTCACGCTACTTGGCAACTGGGCTGTCACCTGTGCAGGTAGGGGGCGTTATGGGGGTGCTAGAGGAGTGATGGGTGTCCAGTATTTAGCTGGATCAGTGCTGGGTACCATATTTTTATGCACTTTTACGAATGACTAGTGTACACGGCGGCCCATCAACAATGACGGAATTCAATACTTTCCTTGAATAAATCCGTCAGAAGACGAATGCCAAACAAATATATCCATCCCAACAGTACCCGCTATTAATATATTCTTGTACTTGTGTACTAGCGAAACTCGTATCACAGATACGGTCATTGAGCGTCCTTATGCGCGTCACAGACACACGCACCAACCAAGCAAGCAACAACTCTGTATCTTCATTTAATTATTATTATCGCTAGTTTTCCTTAAATGAATCCTCCAGACATGGATTACAAACAAATACATCCTTCCTAGCAGTAGCCGCGATTGAGACATTCTTCGAATCCCAGATATACGAACATCGGACAAATGCTAGAAATAGCCCGCGTTGACTACATTTGAGGCATGGAGCTAGAATATACTATATACTCCCTCCACGTATTTCTCAAGCCGTAAAAATTGAACAGAAATTTATATACCCGTAGTATCACAGATATACGAGCGTATAAAGCTCCAGATTGATTTCAATCCAATATTTCGTTGAAACGTCGAAAATTTTTCTGCGACTCAAGAAAGTTCAGAAGAAATAACGAAATTGAACTCGACGGCAGTATGCAAGTCACAAGATGCCAAAGACACGCAGCCACGTTGCAACCGAACCTGCTAGTTCATGCTGTTCATGGAAGATGAATACCATGACGGATGAGGATCGTCTGAAATGTTTGAACGTAATGGTAGCCAGCATGAGAAGAATTAAAGACGAACAGCAAGAAATAATACGAAAAGCTACCGAATATATAGCAAGCCTTGACAAGGAATTAGAAGCACACACGAGTGAAAAAAATATTATAAAAAATCGAAGGAGGCGCTAGTTGCAAGAAATACTTAGTAATGCGTCGAACGACGAAGTAGTCGAGCCCTAATTAAAAATTTAGAAGCTAACTATGTTAATAGTATCATTGTCCTATTTCTAGAGTAAGTCACTCTAAAACAATGTCTTGAATATTACATCAAAAATGTGCGCCTGCAAAAACATTTGATTAAATTAACCTGCGAAAATTGTATTAAGTTCCTTCGTATGAAAACTTTGCGCATACGAGGCCTGTCTAAAAAGTATCCGACCTTTGGCCAGAAAAAATATTTCGAATACCTGTCGGAGTTGGGACCCTAATCCCCTTCAAAGTATGCCCCTTGTGCTTGCACACACTTAGCCCACCGATCCTTCCACTGCTGGAAACACCTCTGGTAGTCTTTTTTTAGAATGGTGTTCAGCTCCATCGTCGCATTGCCTGTTTGACTCCGTCGATGCTGACTGTTTTCTTTGATGTCCGTGGAATTGTGCATCACGAATACGCACCGGAAGGACAAACAGTGACAAAGGAGTACTATCAGGATGTTCTCCGGCGACTTCGTGATGCAGTTCGGCGCAAAAGACCAGACATGTGGACTGCGAACAACTGGCACTTGCATCACGACAACGCGCCCGCACATTCATCCCATTTGATCCGCAATTTCTTGGCCAAACATGGAATTACGACCGTTCGCCAACCTCCCTACTCTCCAGACCTGGCTCCTTGCGACTTCTGGTTGTTTCCAAAATTGAAGACACCACTGAAAGGATCCCGTTTTGAGAGTAGAGAAGAGATAATGCGGAACGCGACGACAGAGCTGAACACCATTCCAAAAGAAGACTTCCAGAGGTGTTTCCGGCAGTGGAAGGATCGGTGGGCTAAGTGTGTGGAAGCACAAGGAGCCTACTTTGAAGGGGATTAGGGTCCCAACCCCGTCAGGTTGTTGAAGTATTTTTTCTGGCCAAAGGTCGGATACTTTTTCGACAGGCCTCGTATTTATTGAAAACATGTATGCAAAATACATTACTGAAAATAATTGCTCCGATATTAACATGGCTTGCTGAAATGAACTGTACGTTAACTTAAAATATATCCATTGAATGAAATAACGTTAAAAATTATATGAAACTAGTGCAATGCCCGTTAATATACGGTTAACAATATTATGATAGATAATTAAGGAAGTTTCGCTAGTACTGGGAGAAAACATTCTAGTCTCAATTTGCATGTACCTAATTGATCTTGCAGGTATTAGGTATCACTTCTTTATTTTTACCCTAGATGTATGAGTATCGATATATATTATCATCAATAACATTATCAAAATGATTGATGTGTTAAATATGGGTATGCAAACGGATGAAGTGATTTTATGAAATAAATTATATACTATACAATCAGATTTATTTTAAGGCAACTCAGCTTTTCCATGGAATTTATTTTCCATTGGTTTTCTCGGCAATGTACACATTATAGAGTTCCTTGCTGCCAGAAACTGAAACATTTTCCCTTATTTCTGAAAAATGTCCTGTTGGCAACTCATAAGTCTCTTCCTCACTCCCCACATCCACCGGTAACTTGAAAGCTGATGCGGCTCAAGGAAAGAGAAAGACAGAGAACTGAGTGAGCCGAGAGCCTAATGTAATAATTTATCATAACGTATTATAAATAATTTATTACAATAATTTATTATTAGTAAATTATAATTTATAATTTACTGTGAAAAGGGAACAGTGAAAATTCCCTGTTCCCTTTTCACAGTAAGATGTGGTAAAGGGAACAGTGAATTTTCCCTGTTCCCTTTACCACATTTTACTGAATGACTTACTGAGGATGGAGCTGATCCCGAAACGTTTTATAGAGTGAATAGATTCTTTGTAGACATTTTATTCTAAGACCTAGTACAGTTCTAGTAAATATGACTTCTACGTTTTTAAGTTTCTAAAGACAATTCTTTTTGCATTACCAATTGAAAATATCAAAGCGACATGATGAATTTCTCCATAGAAAATTTCTATTCCTAAAAATCGGCCGATTGCGTATAGTGGATACCATAATCACACGGACGGAGGGACGGACGGACACGGCTACTTTTATAATAGTGATTCATCAAGAAGTTTTCAAAAAATTTGCTTTAGCCTTTTCATCGCAATAAGCTGCATTTTTTAATAACAATAGCCTCAACTTTTACGCAATATTTTTGACTCATCAAAAGTGAGCGGATGCCAGGTTTTTCATTTCATTGGAATAGTATTTATGATGCCAACCACGGAAGCAGGTCCCCATTGTAATAACGTAGGAAAAATTATGCACAGAAAAGGATATTTATAAATTTCTGGAGACACCTGGCGTTTCATTATATAGTATTAACATTTTTTTGTAGGAGTAACAAGAAACATAGCCGGACTAACGAAGCCCTCTCTAAGCACCCCAAGGCAGCCCACCAGCCACCACAGCCCACCTCGAGCTTGCACCAGGACAGAGGAGGTGAGGTGAGAGCAGGGGTGACGAGGTCAAGCCAGCAGGGGCCCCTGAGCCTGAGGTCGAGCAGGAGCGTCTCGAGGGGGCCGCTGCTGTGCCCGAACACCCTGCTGAACGTCGCCCCCTGCAGGTCGCCGGGCACCGCCGGGCACGTCGCCTGCGTGACATGGAGGTTGTTGGTTTTGCCGGATGAGGGGTTATTGGGTTTTGTGTTATTGGATTCTGGGTGATTGTCTCATGAGTTTGCCAGATAAGGGGTTTTTTGGTTTCGTTATTTGTCACGGCAATGCGGGAGTTATCTCGATTGTACGGCAGATTACGGGAAGAAAGGCTAGATTTACTTGGGAGAAATTTGTTGTAGCATTACGGGATTAAAGGGGAAAGTAAGCAGGATTAAAAAGGGTAAGATTCGTGATAGCATTACGGGATTGTGGGGGAAAGAAGGATGGATAAACATGGGGGGTTGTGATAACATTATAGGATTGAATGGAGGAAGTTGGCAAGATTAATGCGTGGGCTAAATCTTAATGGTTGGTTTGGTGAGGTTGTTACTAGATGAACTGAATTTATTGCTCGAATGCACATCTTTCCTTTCTGAGGAATGTACTGAATTTGATGAATCATACTGAATGTAATGATGAATACTGAATTAACACTTTGACTGCGACAACTAAATATTAAGTTCAACACCAAACTCAAATTTAATGTCAATTGTAGTAAGCTATTTGACAAATACCAAACATGAACTGGATTGTGTCTTGATTTAGTTTTCATTAAATATTTATGAAAATTGAGTTTGCGACTACTAGCCAGTCAGCAGCATTATGAAAATTACCTCCGTGTACCAACGGTTGCGCACGTCGCAGTAAAAGTGTTGAATAAAAAATTCTAAATTTGATGAGAAATACTTAATTTGATGGTAAGTACTGAATTAGATAAAAACACTGAATTTTTCGGAGAACACAGAACGTGATGAAAATTACTAAGTTCGGCAATAATTACTGACGCGATGGAAATTATTGAATTGAATAGAAAAGCTAAATTTGATGATAAACACTAAATTAGATGGAAAACACTGAACGTGATGAAAAATGCTGAATTTTTTTGGAGAATCCTGTGCGTGACAGAAAATACTAATTTGACGGTAAACACTGAATTAGATGGAAAATACAGAACGTGGTGGCAAATACTAATTTGACGGTAAACACTGAATTAGATGGAAAATACAGAACGTGGTGGCAAATACTAATTTGACGGTAAACACTGAATTAGATGGAAAATACAGAACGTGGTGGCAAATACTAATTTGACGGTAAACACTGAATTAGATGGAAAATACAGAACGTGGTGGCAAATACTAATTTGACGGTAAACACTGAATTAGATGGAAAATACAGAACGTGGTGGCAAATACTAATTTGACGGTAAACACTGAATTAGATGGAAAATACAGAACGTGGTGGCAAATACTAATTTGACGGTAAACACTGAATTAGATGGAAAATACAGAACGTGGTGGCAAATACTAATTTGACGGTAAACACTGAATTAGATGGAAAATACAGAACAAGGTGGCAAATACGAATTTGACGGTAAACACTGAATTAGATGGAAAATACAGAACGTGGTGGCAAATACTAATTTGACAGTAAAAACTGAATCAGATGGAAAATACAAAATTAGATGACAAACACAGAATCAGCTGGAAAATACTGAACGTAAGGGCAACACTAAATTAGAAGATAAACACAGAACGTGATGGCAGACACAAAACAGAATGAGACGATGGAGACCACAGGTACGAGCGCAGCAGGACCCACCGAGTATCGGACCTCGAGGTACTGGGCCTCGTCAGGCACGTCAGGGCAGTCGAAGGCGTACCCCCGCGTGACGGGGCGGCTCCGGAACTCCCTGATGCCCAGCCGCCTCGTCACTACGTCGTTGAACTCGTCGTAAACGTCCTTCATGCTCACCTCCTCCCCCTCCTCCCCCGTCTGCGGGTTGGTCTTCTGCAACACACGTTTGAGGTGAGTTGTGTGGGTGTGTGTTTGACCTCAGTGAGTTGAGTATGTGTGGATGTCCTGGGTGTGTTTTGCGGATGCATGTATGTCCTGTGTGAGCTTTGTGGGCTACTCGGATGACTTTGAAAAATGTAAGCAATAAGTGTGCACATAAAAGGCTCATGACTAGAAGCTGACGCAAGCACTGCAAAATCAACCATGACGTGCAGTAGATATGGTCTCCAAAAGTTTATTCAGAATTCCCGCCCAGAGAATTTTACTCGTGTTTAGAAGTTTGAGTGATGAGTAGGAGTGTGGTGGACATCCACTATATTTTCTTAAAGACCTTCTTCTAGTTTAAATTATTCAATTTAGGTCATGTTCAAAAACCAATTAAGTTGAAGTCTCAATTTCCAGATCATAACAATATAACATAAAAGGGCATAGCAAAACAAAAGAAAAAAGCGAGAGCGAAAAGGAAAAAAGGCGAGGAGGGCAAGGCGATTAGGAGCACTACGCCCCCCAGGAGGCTGACCCTGGCCCGCGGCAGGAGGTAGATGCGGCGCTCGATATTCCTGACGGTGCAGCAGCAGCTGACATGCACGCCCTCACCGGGCGCGCTGGGCAGCCACACCTTCCCAAACAGGAACACCGTCCCCGGCTGCCGGTGGGGCTCCTCGTACGCGTCCAGCCAGTACATCCGCACCACCTGAGGGGAGGTCATACAAACATAGGAGGGCCATCATAAAGACAAGGAGGGCCATCATAAAGACAAGGAGGGTCATCATAAAGACAAGGAGGGTCATCATAAAGACAAGGAGGGCCATCATAAAGACAAGGAGGGTCATCATAAAGACAAGGAGGGTCATCATAAAGACAAGGAGGGCCATCATAAAGACAAGGAGGGTCATCATAAAGACAAGGAGGGCCATCATAAAGACGAGGAGGGCCATCATAAAGACAAGGAGGGCCATCATAAAGACAAGGAGGGCCATCATAAAGACAAGGAGGGTCATCATAAAGACAAGGAGGGTCATCATAAAGACAAGGAGGGCCATCATAAAGACAAGGAGGGCCATCATAAAGACAAGGAGGGTCATCATAAAGACAAGGAGGGCCATCATAAAGACAAGGAGGGCCATCATAAAGACAAGGAGGGCCATCATAAAGACAAGGAGGGTCATCATAAAGACAAGGAGGGCCATCATAAAGACAAGGAGGGCCATCATAAAGACAAGGAGGGCCATCATAAAGACAAGGAGGGTCATCATAAAGACAAGGAGGGCCATCATAAAGACAAGGAGGGTCATCATAAAGACAAGGAGGGTCATCATAAAGACAAGGAGGGCCATCATAAAGACAAGGAGGGCCATCATAAAGACAAGGAGGGCCATCATAAAGACAAGGAGGGTCATCATAAAGACAAGGAGGGCCATCATAAAGACAAGGAGGGCCATCATAAAGACAAGGAGGGCCATCATAAAGACAAGGAGGGCCATCATAAAGACAAGGAGGGTCATCATAAAGACGAGGGCCATCATAAAGACAAGGAGGGTCATCATAAAGACAAGGAGGGCCATCATAAAGACAAGGAGGGTCATCATAAAGACAAGGAGGGCCATCATAAAGACAAGGAGGGTCATCATAAAGACAAGGAGGGCCATCATAAAGACAAGGAGGGCCATCATAAAGACAAGGAGGGTCATCATAAAGACAAGGAGGGTCATCATAAAGACAAGGAGGGTCATCATAAAGACAAGGAGGGTCATCATAAAGACAAGGAGGGCCATCATAAAGACAAGGAGGGCCATCATAAAGACAAGGGGGGTCATCATAAAGACATGGGGAGTTAGAGGGCACGTGTATGAGGGATTAGGGAGGCACGTACATGAAGGGGTGTTAGGAGGCACAGACATGGCAGTCAAGGCAATACACACATGAGTAAGGGAGACACACACGCGGGGATTTACAGAGACCTAAGTATGGGGAATTATGTAGACATATACGAGTAAATGGGGAATTATGAAGACACGTGGGGAGTTACGGAGATACATTTGGAGTTTTAGCCTAATGGGAAGCTATGGAGAGAGCTATGTCAGAAATAACTAGGTGAGAGAAAACGATAAGTTATTGGTGATTGATTAATGTTATTGTGCCAATTATTATTTCGCTTATACAACTATTGCTACGCTGATGCCTGCTAGTACTTATGTGTGATGATGAAGAACATGAGTAGCAAATCACAAATAACAGCACCATACACACCACACAGGCCGCCACACACACATCACACTACCTTCTCCCCCTTGACGTCAGTGAGGGGCAGGTTGCCGACGTCAAAGCTCACATCGGCCGCCACGACGGTTTCCCCCTGCGCCCCCTCCGCGGTGGGGGGCGGGGCGGGGGTGGAGGTCTCCCACTGCAGGGACCCCAAGCAGCTGTCCTCCTTGGCGCTCACGCTGAGAGGTTTGGATGTTATATGGATGTACATACCTATAAGTACTGAGGGAATGTTACAATAAGCGTACCTAATACTTATACATTTGAGGGGAATGCTGAAATAAGTGAAGACGTTACTCATACATACTGGGGGAATGTTACCCTAAATGTACACATTACCAATACATACTGGGGGAATGTTACCCTAAGTGTACACATTACCAATACGTACTGGGGGAATGTTACCCTAGTGTACACATTACCAATACGTACTGGGGGAATGTTACCCTAGTGTACACATTACCAATACGTACTGGAGGAATGTTACCCTAAGTGTACACATTACCAATACGGACTGGGGGAATGTTACCCTAAGTGTACACATTACCAATACGGACTGGGGGAATGTTACCCTAAGTGTACACATTACCAATACGTACTGGGGGAATGTTACCCTAATGTACACATTACCAATACGTACTGGGGGAATGTTACCCTAAGTGTACACATTACCAATACGTTCTGGGGGAATGTTACCCTAGTGTACACATTACCAATACGTACTGGGGGAATGTTACCCTAAGTGTTCACATTACCAATACGTACTGGGGGAATGTTACCCTAAGTGTACACATTACCAATACGTACTGGAGGAATGTTACCCTAAGTGTACACATTACCAATACGTACTGGGGGAATGTTACCCTAGTGTACACATTACCAATACGTACTGGGGGAATGTTACCCTAAGTGTTCACATTACCAATACGTACTGGGGGAATGTTACCCTAAGTGTTCACATTACCAATACGTACTGGGGGAATGTTACCCTAAGTGTACACATTACCAATACGGACTGGGGGAATGTTACCCTAAGTGTACACATTACCAATACGTTCTGGGGGAATGTTACCCTAGTGTACACATTACCAATATGTACTGGGGGAATGTTACCCTAATGTACACATTACCAATACGTACTGGAGGAATGTTACCCTAAGTGTACACATTACCAATACGTACTGGGGGAATGTTACCCTAGTGTACACATTACCAATACGTACTGGGGGAATGTTACCCTAAGTGTACACATTACCAATACGTACTGGAGGAATGTTACCCTAAGTGTTCACATTACCAATACGTACTGGAGGAATGTTACCCTAAGTGTTCACATTACCAATACGTACTGGGGGAATGTTACCCTAGTGTACACATTACCAATACGTACTGGGGGAATGTTACCCTAAGTGTACACATTACCAATACGTACTGGGGGAATGTTACCCTAAGTGTTCACATTACCAATACGTACTGGGGGAATGTTACCCTAAGTGTACACATTACCAATACGTACTGGAGGAATGTTACCCTAAGTGTTCACATTACCAATACGTACTGGGGGAATGTTACCCTAAGTGTACACATTACCAATACGTACTGGGGGAATGTTACCCTAGTGTACACATTACCAATACGTACTGGGGGAATGTTACCCTAGTGTACACATTACCAATACGTACTGGGGGGGGGTTTGCCCATTAGAATTTATAAAAACTGTAAATGCAGGCGTCATCAAACAAATGTTCTCAGATAATATCAGTGCAAAAAATGATGAAATATGAAGATACAAACTAATAGAGCGAATGCAGAACGATACTTACAGACACTCAAACACCCTCTGCTTAAGCTTTTTGAATACACTACCCACTCAAACTTTTTCGCCAGAGCATGCATGTTTTCGCCGCCTAAGCGATTTAATTACTTGGGCGGCGAAAAACATGCATGCAGGCGGCAAAAAAGTTAGACCGGGTAAAACGATGTTAGCACCAACCAATGAAAAATTGGACACCCTACCCATTTAAAAATTAAATTGAAATAATGGACGCACTAACCTTGCAGTAAAGCCCCTGTGAGCGGCCACAGCAGGTTTGTTTTCCACAACAACGGGTTTGTTTTCCCCAACAGGGACCTTGTTTTCCCCACCAGAAGGAAGAACAGCAACTGGCCGTGGTGATAGAGGTAGATCATCGCTCTGTAAATCATATATTTAGTTCAAATTGATATTATTGTCAATGTTATTATTCATAATATTATTATTGTTATAGGTGTATTAGTATAAAATAGATTGATAGTGAGTTGGTTTCAGCCTACCTTGCTCCAACAAAGATGTCCAACGAGAGGGAGATGAAAGCACCATTTAGTCAGGAGTTAAAGGAATGCAGAATCTATGCACAAGGTGCATAGAAACAGTAAGTTAAGAAGGAATTTATGAAACAAGACAAAATTTGAAGAAGAAAATAGTAGGTGCTAAAAAACAGGACAGAGGTGAACCGAAAAAAAGTCCCTAACAAAACAAAAAACCTATACCATGTATTTCAACAAAAGGAAGGCCTACATAACATCTAGCTCGGGATATGATATATTCCCCTTGAGAGTGAATACCATGAGGAACTTACAAGTACTTGACTTTGGTGAGGGCAAATACTACTTTCATTATAATAATTATAATTACTTTAATGAATTAATAATTGCTAACTATGAGTTACCAGCGCTAAAGGAACCTCCGCTGTCACCACCGGTGGGTGGGTCGCTCCATAGTCAACGCGTTGTGTATCATTTCTTAGCTATCATTCATCACCATTTCTTAGATATTATATATTACCATTTTTCCAGTAAAAATTACGCTACCTTTCAAAATTTAATTTTTCCAGTACTGTGTTGTATCATTTATTATGTACGTCAAATATCATTTCATTGAGTATCATGTTTCACGTACGTGAAGTATCATGCACCAAGGTGTAGCATCACCTTCGTCTAAGAACGTCAGTAGGTTGTAGCACCACAATTGGGAGCATATATTTCGTCAGTTTCTGCACCTGATTTCTGGGAATCTTTTTAGATTTGTTCTCGCGCCTGAACTGCGATCGAAGTGTTTTCATTTTCTTCTTTATTTCCTCAGAGGAGTTAGTGCAATCTCTGGCTTCATTTCCTCTACAATCTTGTTCAGTGCAATACTTTGGAGAGATCTATCTCTATAGTCACTACTTTTCACTTTCCATCAACATGGGTGCGTTCTTAGATTTTGTTGTACAGTTATACAATAAGTTATCACGTTATGGTACAAGCACAAAGATACCCCTCAGTTAGACGGTTGGTAAGGTACCCCATAATGTTACAGGCACCAAAGTACCACTGGTACACGCACCATATCGTCCAGCGCAGAGAAGTCCATGTCTGCAAAGTCTGCCTCGGTTTCTTCCTTGGTCTCGACTGCCAGGCTACGCTTCGCCTGCACACAACAATATGTACTCGTGTGGGTATGGATGGGATCAAAGGTTACTTCAAGCCTTCCTAACCACAGCGATAGTATTCCCAAGAGAGACGAAGGTATCAGCTAGTATAGCAAACAAAAAAAAATACTATTCAGCTTTCAAAGCATAGCCACAAGATGACAAAGCAGTATAATTTAGGGTAAAATTACAATATTTAACACCTTGCACTCTAGAAATGTTCGCCAATACAGCTATAAGATAACACAGTGAAATGTACAGTGAAAACGATGTTTTAAAACCCTGTACTGTGAAAATGTTGGACAACACAGCTGTGGGGCCCCACCACACCTTGGGGGGGCTGAAGGCAGGCAGGTTCTCCCTGAACACGGGCCGAGGGGCGCCGTGCTGCACCCCCCGGGACGGAATGCCCCCAGAAGGGGAGCTCTCCTGGTGGCCGTTTCCTTCTCCAGATCTGGACGTGGCCTTCGGTGCTGGAGACGGCGCTGGTGATCGGCTGACCGCCTCCGGCCTCACAGGCGCCTCTACTTTACTGGATGGGGATTGGTTGACCGAGACGTGTCTTGACGACCCGTTGGTGGCCGCTGATTGGTTGACAGAGACGTGTCTTGACGCTCCGTTGGCGGCCGCTGATTGGTTGACCGAGACGTGCCTTGACGACCCGTTGGCAGCGGCTGATTGTTTGTTTGCGGCAGACAGTTTGCCCATGGGGGACTGCATTTTCTTGGCAGCAAAAGGGTTGACTACAGGGCCCGTCTGCTCAGGAGGCAGCGACGGTCGCGGCTTCTTGGCGAGGCAAGGCTTGGGCAGCGATGACGTCATCTCGTCCAGTATGTCGCCCAGCAGCTCGTCGTCAGCCAGGGACACCTCGCTCTGCAGGGTATTAATTTATAATTAAAATCGGTTTAATTCAAATCAGCGATTTGTTGCTGAATAATTTATGTTATAATTGTGTTATTCCCTTGATTAAACCTTTTATTCATTTCATTATAATTTATGTTATTATTGTTATTTAGTTTATTGTAATCTGTTATTTATTTATTTATAATTTGTTTGATCATGATTTAGAGTTAGAACCTGTTAGAATTTTAATTATAATTTATAAGTACACCAACTGCTCAATAACGAGGAGAAAATCCGATATTAGTGACTTCACACGTTAATTCAACAACGAAGAGAAATCGAGATTGAAATGGATTTACAAGCAAGTTCTCCAGCAACAAAAAATAATCCAGGTGTGAATTAGCTAATACAAGAATTTTTCAATAATAAAAAGAAATTCAGGTATGAATAAATATACACGCAAATTCTGTGATGGAAGTAAAAATTTTATGAAAGAGGCTACCAAACAAACTTGTGCTAGAATTTCCAAATTGAGAAAGAAAAGCTGAACTTGGATATTGAAGTTTTTGCTCCGCAGTAACCAAAAGAAAGTGATCAACGAAACTGAATTTATCTAACCCAATAATGCCCGTTTTGTATTTATTTATATATTTATTCATATATTTGTTTGGTGTCCGCTTCTTAAAAAACATAGGATGTCTGAGTTTGCGGTATTATGAACACCGAATTCCTCAGCGTAACATTGGCCTTTACATGCATTGATATGCGAGACATTTTATCAGGATAGGTTCGGTTAAGATAGGATAGGAGGGGTTGGGATATGTTAGATTAGCATCGGTTAGGTAATGTTGACCGAAGTTTTTCACCGGACCTAGCATATCGATTTCATTGTCTGCCAAATTTCCATGAGTCCTGCAGCTACTATCCTTGGTTTATTTGTTTGAAGTCCGCTCCTTCCTTTCTCCGTCATGCTCATAAGGATAGTAACTTATAATGACCCAATCTGTGATACGAGTTTAACTATTGCGTAAGTACAAGAATATTTTTTTATTACGTGTGCTGTTAGGATCGATATATTTGTTTGTCATCCATATCTGGAAAATTTGTTCAAGAAAGGTATTGAATCCCGTCATTTTTGACGGCCCGTGCACACTAGTAAAATAATAGACAACTGTCCTCATGTTAAAAAACTGGGACAACACAAGCACAACACCAGGCACACAACACAAGCACCACAGCAGCAGCAACACCAGGCACACAACATTAGTAGTAGTAGTATTGGCATTGATTTACTAGCGCTTCAGTAAGGCCGGCCCTACACGTAACTGTTTATCTGAACGATTTATCTGTGCAGATAAAAATCGTTGCAAGTCATCTGACTGTTGCTGCCCCTACACCATTCAGATAATCGTTGTGATTTCCACAGTTTTCGCAATGTCTTGGGAGGAAGAGGAATCGGTAGCTCTAGCAGGTTTAGCTGTGGCAATATGCCTAAAAAGGGCAAAAAGTGCTTTTGGTTCAAGGCGCGGCCGCAAGTGGAGCAGAGAATGGCTTCTAAAGAGGAATAGTTATACTCATACAAACTTATTGAAGGAGTTAAGATCAGCACCAAAGGACTGGAGAAATTATATAAGGATGGAAGAGGAAACATACTTCAACCTTTTATGTTTGGTGAAACCTTTCATACAGAAACAAGATACGGTCATGAGATGTGCCATGACCCCTCATAAAAGACTGTCAGCTACATTAAGGTTTTTAGCCACAGGACGGTGCTATGAAGACCTCAAATTTACAACAATGATTTCACCTCAAGCTCTCAGGGTTCTTATTCCCGAAACGTGCCGAGTGATTTATAAGGTGCTACGAAAACAGTATTTGAAGGTTAGTATTTATTAAGTACAACATAACATACGTAATACAAACATAATACAACATAACCAATATGTTTTGTGTGTATATAAGTGTGAAGTAGTTGAGTAATAGAAAAAAAATAATACAATTATCGAAAACACATGTTTGATAGCAAACAAAAATCTAACTCCGTTATTCAATATCGAAAATCAGACTTCTTTATTAAATAAGTATGTAAGACTGTCACTAAGGTATTTCGGTCATTACCCTAACAGCCTGAGCTAAAGGATCCAATGGTAAAGAGGGTGAGGGCAATGGAAAGCTTGCATGAGTATACTGTTCCGGGCGTTGCGAGGGTTGTTCAAATGTATTGTGCTACATTGGCAACTGAGTATTTGTTACAGGCATAATTTTATGATTATGATGCGTAAGAACTCCCAATTCAGCTTCAAAGAGAGCATCATTAATGATTTTTTCAGCCAATATCCTTTGTAAATTATCCAACCCTCGTAACTTTTGTGCGACATTCTTCCCAAATACGTCATGCTTGTCTTCTTTTGCTGGCAGCCTTGGTTTTTTGAAGTGCTCATTGATAGTCGTCAGCACAGTGTCAGTCATGTCATTTTTGCATTTTTTTTTGATGGATCTGGGCTGTGCTACACTACTTGTACTATTAGTTGATGGAGACGTGGGAGTTGGTGTGTTGCTGACATATGGTGGGTTGCTGATATCTAGCACAGAATATTCATTATCAGCTTCGTTTTCACTGACATCCGGTGAAAGGCTGGACTCAGGCACAGGCTCATCATCACGCCATGATCTCTGTAAAAAAGAAACTGCCATTAATTACAAAATAAAGAAATTTGAATTAAACAGCATTATTTTATCTAAAATTCATGTTAAAAATTAATATAATTTATAAACTATACAAACAATAATTTTAACGCATTCAAGTGAATTAATCCTATGTAATTTCTTCATTTCAGTTCCCTCAAACGGAAGAAGAATGGAAAAGTATCGCAAAACAATTTCATCAAGATTGGCAATTTCCACAATGCCTGGGGGCGTTAGACAGCAACCACGTGGATATTGTTCCTCCAGCAGACAGTGGTTCTTGGTTTTATAATTATAAGGGACGGCACAGTGTAGTCCTAATGGCAATCGCTAATGCAAAATGCGAATTCATCATGTGTGATGTTGGCTCAAATGGTAGAAATTATGACGGTGGAGTTATACAGAACACTATGTTTTACAGAAAATTAACTAATAATTCTCTATATATACCACCTGAAGAAGAAATAGATGAATCACATAGAGTTCTACCGTATGTCTTTGTTTGCGATGAAGCTTTTGCACTGCGGCCTCATATGATGAAGCCTTATATAATGGGAGACTTGACTGGGCATAACGACAAAGATATTTAATTATCGTCTCTCAAGAGCTCGTCGAGTGGTAGAAAGCTTTCATAAAGCTTTTTTTTGCTTTCGGAATTATGGTATCAAGATTTAGAATATTTCATACACAAATAAATATTAGTTTAGAAGATATTAATGCCGTTGTGATGGCTTGTTGTGTGCTGCACAATTATCTACTGAAACCTTCGCCTAACTATGCCTCACCAGATTGCTTTGTTGCAGAAAATGCTGACTGCGGTACAACAGTGGAAGTTTTAAGACCTGAAGATTCAAATATGATCAATCTTGCCCGAAGAAAACAAGGGAATCCGATGAAAACCGCCAAAATGATTAGACAAAATTTAACTGAATATTTCATCAGAGAAGGCAAAGTGCAATGGCAAGACAACTTCATCCATTGAAACTTAATTAAGGCTATAGGTACATATTCGCATTAAAATATGTATGCAACAATGCTACATAAATATTTATGCAACCTGTTTTGTAACTAGATCTCATTCCTGGGTGCTATGTGTTTATTATAAGATCAAGTGATTCATGTTCCAACGTCACAGTTATCAGAGAACACGTAATAAATAAATAAAATTATAGTGCCGATTATGCATAATTATCTACTCGTATAACATTCGAGACGGAAGACTTAAATGTAACTGGGTGATTCATTCCATTTATACCTTACTAGTTGTTACTTATTCATCTAAGTAAAATGCTACATATTATATATAGCCTACTTTTCGTCACTTTGATTCGTTGCAGAACCACCCTTTATATCCTTCACACCCTTTATTAATAGCATATATTGTATGTGCCTGTATCAACTATATAATAAAATAAACAGTGTATAGACTCACCTGACTTTCATCTTCCTCAATATTAGTGAGACTTTCCCGTGCATTTTCTTGATCCTGAAGGAATGCAAGCTTTTCAAAATACCACAGTTTTGGAACATAAACATCATTTGATCCTGCTCCCGATTTCTTGGAAGCATGCACTTTTTTCGCTTCTTTTCTATATGTTTTGCGCAAATTATTAATTTTTTTCACAACTACATCACGGTTAGCACCAGGTATTGTTTCCCTTAATTTTGTAATTAATTTTTCATGTGCTGCGTTTTTCATGCCACGGTTATGGTACTCTTTGCATGTTACTTTCTACAAACACTGTTCAGTTTGGTATATTTCAATGAATTCTTCTAATGCTTTGTGATTCATAATTTCAATGTTAAACAAACACTTGGAAAGGCTTGATCGCTGACAAAAAGTCTAAACTAAACAACTGATAACCTGCACAGATTTACCCCTACACGTGAGATTTTGATCTGAAATGAAAACAATCGTTTCAGACAAAAAGTATGGATTCTTCAACTGTTCAGATCTCTCGATCAGTCCATCTGAAACGATCACAATCTGCGCAAATTCCCCCCATACACGTTCGATTTATCGTAACGATTTGTCTGCACAGATAAATCGTTCAGATCAGTTACGTGTAGGGCCGGCCTAATTTGTACTATATCGCGCCGTAGGTCTCACACTTCAAAATACAAAAGTTCACACCATTCTAGCAAAAGCACATTATATAATCGTTGCTCAAAGTTTGCCACAATCACCATTATGGAAACATAGCAGCAGCCATCACAAAAACCACTTTCATTGCCACCCACATTATTGTCATCTTATAAGAGCCCCAGTTGATCTTTGAAAAAGATCATCTACAGAGCCACGCACAAACCGATAGCACGGGGAGCCAAAGACCCCATAGGGGATTTCAGCTGCCCACCCATTTATGGACGTTACATGGATGTACATCTCATCTACATCTATCATCTGGTGCACGTATTTAGCACACAACATTAGTGCCACAGCAGCAACACAAACAACACAGTAACACCAAGCACACAACACGCGCACCACAGCAGCAGCAACACCAGGCACACAAGACGCGCAACAGACCTCAGCCTTGCGCTTCCTGACAGGCATGTTGCTGAGGAGGCTGCGTATGGAGGGCTGGGCGCTGCCGCCCTCCTTCTTCTTGGCCTTGGTGTGGCGGCGCGCGTCCTTCTTGGACGTGAAGATCTCGTCGTCCGGGTCGTCCTCCTCATCGAATATCTCGCGTCCGTCCTCCACGTAGCCGCTCCCGTCTGCAGCCAGGCGCGTGGTTAGGCACGTCGTGCACGTGCAACACGTGTCACGTGGTGCACGAATCGCGTACAACGCGTGTCACGTGGTGCACGAATCGCGTACAACGCGTGTCACGTGGTGCACGAATCGCGTACAACGCGTGTCACGTGGTGAAAGAATCGCGTACAACGCGTGTCACGTGGTGCACGAATCGCGTACAACGCGTGTCACGTGGTGCACGAATCGCGTACAACGCGTGTCACGTGGTGCACAAATCGCGTACAACGCGTGTCACGTGGTGCACGAATCGCGTACAACGCGTGTCACGTGGTGCACGAATCGCGTACAACGCGTGTCACGTGGTGAAAGAATCGCGTACAACGCGTGTCACGTGGTGCACGAATCGCGTACAACGCGTGTCACGTGGTGCACGAATCGCGTACAACGCGTGTCACGTGGTGCACAAATCGCGTACAACACGTGTCACGTGGTGCACGAATCGCGTACAACACGTGTCACGTGGTGCACGAATCGCGTACAACGCGTGTCACGTGGTGCACAAATCGCGTACAACACGTGTCACGTGGTGCACAAATCGCGTACAACACGTGTCACGTGGTGCACGAATCGCGTACAACGCGTGTCACGTGGTGCACGAATCGCGTACAACGCGTGTCACGTGGTGCACGAATCGCGTACAACGCGTGTCACGTGGTGAAAGAATCGCGTACAACGCGTGTCACGTGGTGCACGAATCGCGTACAACGCGTGTCACGTGGTGCACAAATCGCGTACAACACGTGTCACGTGGTGCACGAATCGCGTACAACACGCGTCACGTGGTGCACGAATTGCGGGCAACACGCGTCACGTGGTGCACGAATTGCGTGCAACACGTGTCACGTGGTGCACGAATCGCGTACAACGCGTGTCACGTGGTGCACGAATCGCGTACAACTCGTGTCACGTGGTGCACGAATCGCGTACAACGCGTGTCACGTGGTGCACGAATCGCGTACAACGCGTGTCACGTGGTGCACGAATCGCGTACAACGCGTGTCACGTGGTGCACGAATCGCGTACAACGCGTGTCACGCGGTGCACGAATCGCGTACAACGCGAGTCACGTGGTGCACGAATCGCGTACAACGCGTGTCACGTGGTGCACGAATCGCGTACAACGCGTGTCACGTGGTGCACGAATCGCGTACAACGCATGTCACGTGGTGCACAAATTGCGTACAACGCGTGTCACGTGGTGCACGAATTGCGTGCAACACGTGTCACGTGGTGCACAAATCGCGTACAACGCGTGTCACGTGGTGCACGAATCGCGTACAACGCGTGTCACGTGGTGCACGAATCGCGTACAACGCGTGTCACGTGGTGCACAAATCGCGTACAACGCGTGTCACGTGGTGCACGAATCGCGTACAACGCGTGTCACGTGGTGCACGAATCGCGTACAACACGTGTCACGTGGAGCACGAATTTCGTGCAACACGTGTCACGTGGTGCACAAATCGCGTACAACGCGTGTCACGTGGTGCACGAATTTCGTACAACGCGTGTCACGTGGTGCACAAATCGCGTACAACGCGTGTCACGTGGAGCACGAATTTCGTGCAACACGTGTCACGTGGTGCACAAATCGCGTACAACGCGTGTCACGTGGAGCACGAATTGCGTGCAACACGTGTCACGTGGTGCACAAATCGCGTACAACGCGTGTCACGTGGTGCACAAATCGCGTACAACGCGTGTCACGTGGTGCACGAATTGCGTGCAACACGTGTCACGTGGTGCACGAATCGCGTACAACGCGTGTCACGTGGTGCACAAATCGCGTACAACGCGTGTCACGTGGTGCACGAATTGCGTGCAACACGTGTCACGTGGTGCACAAATCGCGTACAACGCGTGTCACGTGGTGCACGAATCGCGTACAACGCGTGTCACGTGGTGCACAAATCGCGTACAACGCGTGTCACGTGGAGCACGAATTTCGTGCAACACGTGTCACGTGGTGCACAAATCGCGTACAACGCGTGTCACGTGGAGCACGAATTTCGTACAACGCGTGTCACGTGGTGCACAAATCGCGTACAACGCGTGTCACGTGGTGCACGAATTGCGTGCAACACGTGTCAAGTGGTGCACAAATCGCGTACAACGCGTGTCACGTGGAGCACGAATTGCGTGCAACACGAGTCACGTGGTGCACAAATCGCGTACAATGCGTGTCACGTGGAGCACGAATTGCGTGCAACACGTGTCACGTGGTGCACAAATCGCGTACAATGCGTGTCACGTGGAGCACGAATTGCGTGCAACACGTGTCACGTGGTGCACAAATCCCGTACAACGCGTGTCACGTGGTGCACGAATTGCGTACAACGCGTGTCACGTGGTGCACAAATCGCGTACAACGCGTGTCACGTGGAGCACGAATTGCGTGCAACACGTGTCACGTGGTGCACAAATCGCGTACAACGCGTGTCACGTGGAGCACGAATTGCGTGCAACACGTGTCACGTGGTGCACAAATCGCGTACAACGCGTGTCACGTGGAGCACGAATTGCGTGCAACACGTGTCACGTGGTGCACAAATCGCGTACAACGCGTGTCACGTGGAGCACGAATTGCGTGCAACACGTGTCACGTGGTGCACAAATCGCGTACAACGCGTGTCACGTGGAGCATGAATTGCGTGCAACACGTGTCACGTGGTGCACAAATCGCGTACAACGCGTGTCACGTGGTGCACGAATTGCGTGCAACACGTGTCACGTGGTGCACAAATCGCGCACAACGCGTGTCACGTGGTGCACAAATCCCGTACAACGCGTGTCACGTGGTGCACGAATCGCGTACAACGCGTGTCACGTGGTGCTCAAATCCCGTACAACGCGTGTCACGTGGTGCACGAATTGCGTGCAACACGTGTCACATGGTGCACAAATTGCATACAACACGTGACGCGTAGATAAACATTTAATCACACAAGTACTTAATAACAAAAGTATTTAAACGCACAAGTAATTAATAACAACATTACTTAATCACACAAGTACTTAATAACAAAAGTATTTAATCACACAAGTCACCAAAGCACTTAGCTACAAAATTACTTCACAAAAAATAAATGTTCCCGCTTGTATAATTTGAGCAAACTGATGAAGACAACACATTTCCCTTCCATCCTCCTGCCAGTTTTCTAACTGTTTACTTATAGAGTGGCATGTTTATTATGGTGTATCTACTTTAGACATCTTTTATTGATAACTTTTCAAAGAAATTTCATTGCATTTTGAGTCTCAAAATTTACAGAAATGAAACTTGTTGGTTTTTATACCAAAAAAAACAGCAATAAAAACATACTTTCTGGAAATATGGTTTCCCTTTCATATTTTTTAACACAGAAATACAGCAGCAGAGACCCATTTTTCAGATACATATTTTCTTTTTTTTTATTATATGAGTATTTCTCACTAAAAACATAAGTAAATGAAAATTTCAATGGAAATACTTAACTCTCCTTTACTATTCACTGATGAGAAAAAATGAATCTTTTTCATTTATTCCTCTACAAAACCTGGCCAGAGATCAAAAAGATTTTCAAGAGCAAGATAAATGGCGACATAAGCAAAATATTTATAAACATACAATCCCATTTCATTATTCCATGAACAACATACATCCAGAGGAAAAAAACGCACTAAGCAATACAGTGCTCTTTTTCATCACACGGTTACTGTACACCCTGTATGGTTTATCTACCAATTAAGGACTTTTATATTTAAAAACTTTTAAAATCCAATGTGCCATAATGCATTCCAAAGATTTCATGTATCAACTCTCTTGAAAATAAACATTTTATTTCTTCTTTCATCATTTCATTAACAAAGCAGATCCAGAGAATAAACATCCTGAGAAACTCAGTGCCCGTGCGTAACTTCCCTACAGGGCATGGCCCCCTCTCCCTCCAGGAACTCAGAAGCAGAAGACCCACCATCGTCCACAATCCAGTCATTCTCCATCTTGTCCTGACGGCGGCGGCTGTATTCCTTCTCGTCCACCTCCTCGTACACGGGCGCCACATCGGACACCTGCATGGCAGAAGCCCTTTGTGTCAGTTGTTCAGCACGTAGTGTTCCCTCGCTAGTTCGCGGTAATTCGGCTACAGCGGCCGGTCTTAAGGGAAGCATGTCGTGATTTTCTTAAAAAATGGCGTAATTTTTTTTATTGCTTTTAAATGAGTTTGAGATATGTCCCCGAATGTCTGTAAAAATATCAGGAACGTATCCCAGAGCTATCACCCCCCCCCGGGAGGGGAAGAGCATCACCCTTACTTACCTTTTTTTTCATTTTTGAACCTAGAGCACTGAAATTTGGTATACTGATTGGAAATGCAGTTTAGAATCATTTATCATTTATGACAAAATGCGATTTTCTTGAAAAGAAAATGGGAAATCATAGAAAACGACATTTTGGGGGGGGGGGGGTTTCTAAATGCTTCTCCTCCTACAGTTTTTGAGCTAAAGTAATGATTTTGGTATCATTGGATGCAGAATAACGTGGACATTCCAAAACTTTGAATGCTTTTTCCTCAAATTTCCAATATAAAAATTTAAAAAATTAAAATAAATAAAAATCAAAACATTCTCAAGAAAATTCAAATTTATGACATCATAACTTTGAAACAAGAATGAATTCTGAAAAACTTCTTAATACATTGTAAAGCCCTTGTTCTTGTTCTGCATCCAATGATACCAAAATCATCACTGTAGCTCAAAAACTGTAGGAGGACAAGCATTTTTTTTCTTAAAATCGTCGATATTGAATAATCACAATTTTCAAGACATCCGTTATAATGGGGCCGAAGTTTACACAGTTAGAGCAATGTGGTTTGCTGCATTTGGAAGTCAAGGTGTAATCTACAATTGCTGTCTACTTGATTTTCGAAAATTTTCACGTGAAATTTTTTCCGTAGACTTTTTACCCTAAATTTAAAACTCTGACTGTAGCTTTTTCAAAAAAATTCTATAAATTCAAAATGAATTCAAATTCAAAAACCGGTTCACAGCATTTTTGGAGAATACGTTGTACTTTCGCATGCAACAAACCGCATTGCTCTAGCTTTCTAAATTTCGGCCCCATTATAACGAATGTTATATATATATTTTTTCTTATTTATCATGAATAACTCATTTTCTATGTCCCAATGCAAAAAAACTTGTAGAAGAAAAGTTGTTGGAAATCTAGAGATCTAGTAGTCTGCAAATTTTCATAGACGTAAGTCCGATCGAAAAAAATCTACGGATGGAAAATCAAGTTTTGGCCGATTGGTGGAAATGGTTGCCTTAAACGATGGATCACTCTACTTGAAAGCCTTTTATTCAATATAATTCATGATTTTATTATTTCTCCATTCTGAAATTGAGAATTCGACTAACTGTGCGGGAATCATAGCCTAAATTGAATTATTTTGACTAGAACAAGGCCTATCAAAAACCACAGTGTGTATGCCCACCGGACACGTACTAATCACACTCCAGACGCATACCTTTGACACCCATCAGACAGACATACGTTCACCACAAACTTCCATCATAATTATTACAAAATCCAAAGTTTAACATTGATCTGCACACAATCAAGCAACACTCACAGAGAAACTTGAAGCTCAAGTTCTAGAGGCATCACTGAACTGCAAAAGTTAGTTGTCTCAATTGGCCCGGCTATCTAAGTGGACAAAAGAAGATGTGTGCATCTCACTGCAATAAAGAAATAATCAAGAATGAAAAAGAGATTCTTCTGCACCAGGGTGCTAGCACAACTTGCCACCGCATTCCAGACACACACTAGACACATGTTCACCACAAACCTGGTACTTGTGCTTAGATCCTTTAAGGTCCTTCAACCTTGCAAATGCTGCTTGCCTCCCGTGTCTGTCTGGCACATTGCGACGGGAGCGTGAGGCAGCGAGGCTGCTGGATTCCTCTGCACAAAGAAATTATCGTTAGGACACTCTCTTGTTGTATAGCATTCGAATTAAGCCATGAACGTGAGAAGCAATCAAAAAACCTAATGTTAGCAATAGCCTATTTCTTTATGTATCAATATTCCAGAACTGTAAATTTACTATAATAGTAAAGAATTCAATTATATAAAAATTATTGAATATGAGTATTGTTAAACCTACATTTATATTCCATATTTATTAAATCATTAATGTTTTAATTCAAACTTTCTTTTTTATCAATACCATGCATTTCATAAAAGCAACTGATGTTTTTAATATTTAAAAAGAATAACATCAACATGCTTATTCTACTTTCATCAAGAGACCTAGTATATTCATACTCTTTACCAACTGCATTTGAATCATCAGGTCAGCTGGATAGCTAGTTCTTTTCATAATTTGAGTACATGTTTCTTTTCTACTCACTTAACAATGAAATTTATAACAATTTTTCATTTACGATGCACATATTTCACTGCCAAAATTTAGGATACTTATCCAAACTTATCTGTGTATCCTACCACTTCTCTCAAGAAAATAGAATGGCACACAAAACTAAATTTTTTTACCATATACATGTGTACAAAACTACAACTAATTCCATAGAATAAAATTATAATTTAATCTTTGATGACATTCTAGAGACCATCAAAATTATTTCATGTTAATTGAATAACTCTTTCAATATATAATACTATGTAGTCCAACCCCCTTTATTTGAAAAAAAGAAAGAAGGCAAAATGAAAGAAAGGCCATGAGAAACAAAAAAATTCAACCTCTCAAGAGTTGATGAGGCGGAGTGCACACGGCCCATCAAAAATGTATGATGTTTGACAAATCACGTGACACCTGTTCCTATTTCCTAAGAATTCATGTAATATTCATTCCTAATCAAATCTGATGGATTAATACACTAGAAATTGTGAAGTTGATGAAGCTTGTATCACAGATACGCTCATCACACACTTTTGGCTGGCTCAGGACAGATGGACATGGCTCTTATTTTAGTATAGATTACCCTTCTATAATACAATTCTGCATACTTATTATTGTGAATAAAAAAATATCCTGATCTCACCAACAAAAAATGATTAGGTCAATATTGAATTGAATGTTGTCAATGATTTCAATAATTTTGTTGCCACATATGGGTAATATGGAACAATTGAAGACATTTTACACGAATGTCATTGTTCTTGCAAATGCTTAGATTTTGAAATATTCAACTTTGAAGTTATAGGATCGTCTTTTATAAAATTGAACTGACACGTGAAAAAGCAAAAATATGGTTTTGATGTAACAATAGGTAAGGTTAGGTGAGGTAAAGTTAGGTTAGTTAAATAAACTAACCTACGTAAACCTAAAATAACTAACTTAGCCATACCAAGGCCAATATCCACCTCCTAAAAACTTTGCTTGGTCCACGTCCGCAAGACGCTGGAAGAGCCAAATCAAAACTGCCATTTATGCAATTCTTATCTGAATGTTATTTATGCAATTTCTTGAAAACTAAGCATTTGGGAGCACAATGTCATTTGCATAAAACGTCTCCAATCACTTAAATTTTGTAATGAAATTATAAAAGTTGTTGATATTAAATTCAATATTGACCTATGATTCATGCAAGCACATACAAATTTGATGATTTTAGTTACCTTCCAATGCTTCCTCATTAAATTATTTTACTTTGTCAATAAATTCAATGGTCAACATAAGTGGTTAAATAGGTAAATGGTGATGCTAAACCAAATAACTACATTCGAAGTTGGCCGTCGCGCGTCAGATAAAGCGACCGCGCCAAGCAGATTACAATTAATAACGGAAGATAACCCTCTATTACAAACGTAAAGAGGTTGGGTCATGAGGGTTAGCCACAGTTCTTCTAGTGAAAATTATAAATAAAGCTTCTAACCCATCCATTAGGGTGACGACCGCAATCTTGTTTACATCGGGTCCAAGATGGCGGCGCCCATGGTGGTCGGCATCTTTGAGCTGATATACCCCTTATTAACTAAATTACGGCGAGGCGCGCGCCGGCGCCAACTTCAAAGTACAATTACTCAAAAATAATGCATCAGTGAGCAGAATGTCATTCTTGTAAAAGGTTTTTAAATGTGCTCTTTCAGTGATTCTAAGCAACAAAATTATTATTTTCCGTGCAGCACCTAGAATAAATATTGACCAAATATTCAATTCAACTATATATCATAAACCCAAAAAAAAATCATAGTTTGTGATAGTAGAATTGTTGTTCAAGTTATCCATAAGATAACAGTTGATGTTTCCATGGCTATTCTTGTAATTTAGGTACTAAAAGAGACATTTTGACCAGGATGATTATTTAGGCATTCATCTTCAGATCATCATTGCAATAAGTATGTTTCTCTTCACTAAAAATTCAGGTCAATATTGAATTTAATGTTGTCAACAAATTTCATAATTTCGTAGGTATAGATGGGTAATATAGTCGATTATAAGACGTTTTACATGAATGACATTCTGCCCGGCGATGCGTTATTTTTGAATTATTCAACTTTGAAGCTGGTTTGTGCGCGCCATGGAAGCACGCGGGGCTAGCGTAATTCAATTAATAACAGAAGCTAACCCCCAGTTACAAACGTAAAGAGGTTGGGTTGTGAGAGGTAGGCACAGTTCTTTTAGTGAAAATTATAAATAATGGTTTTGAGTGACGTTTGTTTACATCAACGCCAAGGTGGCTGCCGCCATGGCGCCAACCGGCTGAAGATGGCGGCAGCCATCTTCGAGTCGATGTAAACAAACGTCAATAGAAAGCTTTATTTATAATTTTCACTAAAATAACTGTTGCTACCCCTCACAACCCAACCTCTTTACATTTGTAATAGGGGTTAGCTTCCATTTTCATTGCTAGAACAATGACTGTTTTTGCGTTAAAAGGGCCATTCAGGAGCGCCGTTCGTATAACTTCAAACTTAAATAACTCGAAAACTAAGCATTTCCGGGCACATTGTCATTTGTGTAAAACGTCTTAAAATCAACTATATTACCCATCTATACCTACGAAATTATGAAATACGTTGACAACATTAAACTCAATATTGACCAAAATTCATGATGTTCAAATGTGTTTGAAATACATATAGGCCTAACATGTAACGTCATGATTAATGAGCCAAGATTGAATCATGTAAAAGCTCACTTAATAAGCCAAAATTTATTAAATGTGTTCACCTGAATTGGCAAATGTATTCAAACAGTTGATATATAATTAATAATAATAGTTATTTAACTCATTTTAATTTGATGTTTTCATATTGTACAGTTCAGGAAAAAATAATGGATTCAACATTTCGTTCATTTTTTTAGCATTGAGCCATCATGGAGCAGTTATAAATTATTCTCTTCATGATTGCACAAATAAATGTTTTAGTAAAAATGTAGTTAGCGTACAGAATCTGCAATATTCCCTCACAGGTTGTGTATAGTTTTCACCATCTAATTTTAACTTTCCGACAAGTAACTGAGAGATGTATAAATTAAAACAAAACTTACTGGCTTCAACATCCTGCGAATCTTCCATTTCCGTTCAAATTAAAAATTATAACACATAAACGACAAAAAATGAACACAGTATAAGCTACAGAGGAAAATCTGCTCTAAATAATAGCAGTCGAACGACGCCTGCCTATTTAGAAGAACAGTTTTCTAGCGGACCGTTCGATGCAATGTTTACAACCTCGTATCAAATTCGCGCGGGAATTAACTTTGTCTACGTTGTCACCCTCTCCCATCTATTTTTTTTTTAACTCATTGCTAAAAAAAATTCACTTATTTTGAATGATTCAGCACGTCACATTATTGATAAAATATTTATTTACTACTGTAAATTCATAATTAAGAATGAAAACCTAATCATATATATAAAGTACCCAGAAGAAACGTCATCCTGTCATGAGTTGGAACACGTATTTAAGTGGCAAAATAATTGTTCAAACGTTCAAACGCATAATAACATTGCAATGGTTGAACTATTATTTTATACCGCAATGAATTCTATTTGATGGGCTGAGCGCTGTTGAAAGGCTACCCAAACATCGTGAGCTGTCTGGCTGGATTGGATCAGGAATGTAATTTGAGTATCGTTGAAGCTATGAAAGGTTTTCTTGTAGGTGCCTGGAGTAAGAGACAGAGACTGGAATGAGCCTGTCATGTGAAGTGGGCTGTAATGACCACCATGCCTGGTGATGGTGTTTTGACGTACTGGTTATCCAAGTGATGCCGTCCAATGGCAGCTTGTGGCAAGGATTGGTGGATCCTTAGTAGTTAGTGAACACGTCTGGCACACAGGCGCTGAGCTCTTTTTTTGTGAATAATGGAAGTATTGTGGAGAGAATTGAAGGCCGTTACAAAGGTCCCGACGCTGTCGGCCCTCAACTTCACGTTCAAATTCAGTTCTGACAACGTGATCGAAGCTTGATTCGATAATTATGGAATAATTCATTGTTTTTTAACATTGTGAAACTTCTCTTAGTTTTCTCCGTCACTCAAGGGAAAGTATTAGACTTTGGATGAAGGAGGCCATAGTTTAATTTCCCGCAGCTGCTGAGAACACTTCCCCGGGCAAGGGACATATTCGCTTTCTCCGGACTAATTATCTCATTGCACGACAGCAACCATGCAGCGCTTCACAAGCTTCTTTTTCACTGCATCATGGGAAACAGAGAAAAGGAGCAAAAAATGATGTAATAATACTCTCTAACTCAATGAGCTTACATTGTATATCTCATCTCCCATAATTAGGACATGAGATGTGGAATAATTTAAAATCAATTGAAAAGAAAAATAATCTCAATATGTAAAAGCTCGTTCACTGGTAGGCTGCTCTAGTTACGTGAATTTTCCTATTTACTTCTGTTCTGACTGAACGCTAGCAGAACAATCCGTCGTGTAAATGCCTCAAAAGTCTTCCCGGCAGAACACCTTTCACCGAGCAGCTGCCTCGTGCCTCAACTCGTTGCCTCTACTTTCATCGTTACTTCAACGCGTTTCCCTGGGCCATTTCCGACCGCTCTCCTTTGGCTACGATGAGCGTAAGCTTTGTTCGTCGGAATTCGTCCTAACTCCGTGGGGGAAACCATGAGAGGCTAAAGCACTCTTCACCGCACTGCACTGCCCCGCCTTCCTCTTCTCGGCACCCATGACTGTGGGAATCCGTGTCTGGACGGGAGTCTTCACGTCTTCTCTGCGTCGTCAACGGAACTCCCTACTTGATGGCAGCTGAGGTTGGTTTGTAGACTTGGCGCACGTCTACCAGTGATTTAGCTGCCATTGAGCTTCTATAAGATCCACTCCCGTAAATTTACCTGGTGAAATATAACTATAACTTACCTTGAACCTTAAATGTATAAATTTATAACTATAACTTACCTTGACCTTAACGGTATAACTATAACTATAACTTACCTTGAACCTTAACGGTATAACTATAGCTATAACTTACCTTGAACCTTAACGGTATAACTATAATTATTACTTACCTTGAACCTTAACGGTACAACTATATATAAACTATTTACTTATAACTAGAACTATTACGTAACTTTATAACCGTTTGTCTACAGCGATATCAATAACGGAATAATTCCGTTGATATGGAATTCATGTTTTTTCTTTCTATTTTCACCAGGGCACGACTAACTGAAGTGGTCCGAGAAGATCGCGCCCATTGATCTTCTCTACTTGGTGGCCGTATGCAGCGTCATCCAAATCTAACGAGCTGCTGGCAAAATCTATGTTGTTCACTTAATTATTCGCCTCTTAACTGTAACGTTTCGCGAATAAATTCTCCCGGCCATCAAAGTTTATTTTCTCCACTTCGCCTATTTTTTCGTAATTAAGGAATAAAATATAGAGTCCATTTATTTTTCGAAAATGTTGGTGTACAAATATATTACATGATGGAACGATCATAAAGAAAAGAATATGAAGGACTCAGTACCTGATTCTAAATCTTGTAACAGCCGCAGAATTAAATTATATAACGGCCTCAGAATTATTTAGAATTATACATATGTGTATACCTGGAAGTAGCTAGAAACATAGTATTGTTTCTAAATTTTAAATTTACTTTCAGCCATTTGATGAAACTAGTTTTCTGAATCACTTTATCTGAGCATGAGTAACTTTTTCTTTATATATCATTCAGAGATTGGAAATTTATTTAGATATTATCTAGAAAAGGATCTTTGTCTCATGAGAAAGTCCTGTAACCTAGAATTAGATCTTACACCTGATCTCGTGACCCAAACACCGATTGTAAGGCCTAGTTAATTAATTTATGTTTTATTCCATTCAAGCCTGATATTCATCATCTTATGCATTGGTTTTCAAATGCCTTATAACTAACACCAGGGCGCAATGAAAGCTTCCACCGGTCAAACCGGTTCTCTTTTCCAGCACCTGTGTGGAGTGGAGAATTGCAATTGAGTTCTCCCTTTTCCCAACGGGGAGAATCACCGGGCGGCGCACTGCCGAGATTCGAACTAATGACCTTTCCCGTGAAGAACGCGCGCTATTAATCACTCGACCACGGTAACCAGAGCCAGATCCATCAACAGATCAGTTGTCCCAGGTCAGATCTTTTCACTGGGTAGAGTGTTTACAGTTTTTATCTCTCTTTCCATATTTTTCTAACACACAGCGAACCAAAATAGTCCATTTTCTGCTTTGCTTTCACTTGATTCAACCACTGGTATAGATGTTACAATAATTAGTGAGGTTTTTCCACTGATTACATATATGGCCAACTGTATCAAGAAATTTTCAAAAAACAATATGTTAAACTTTTGTATTAACTTTTGGGAAATGTGCTGTTTTTTTTCTTTTTCATAGCCCTTGCAGATCACCACGTTGTGCCCTGAGGGACTCCACTTCTTCCATGAAAGCCCGTACCCTCACCGGACACACATCCTCTTTCCACCTGTCAAAAATACATTAAAAAATATTTTTGCTTCTGTGTAGTTGGTACACATCATATTAGTTGGTACACGCTTCATTCATACAATCCAATTTATTTCAAATAATTAAATTAAAAATTTATTTATCCCGATCAAATCAATAGATGTGACACCACACACTCTTAATTAAAATTACAATTCACTTATGGCAATTCAGTAAATTCTTGTGGCACCACTCACTGGGGGTGCAAATACTCTTTAAATAACGCCAAGACGCCATGACGATTGACCCCGGTCGTGCCGGTTCCCATTTCATACACCTGGGTCCTGTTGGGGCTAAATACTTCCTTTTCCCAATTGGAAGAGACCACACGCTCTGCAGAGTTTCGAATATTCCATACAACTGGGTCCAGTTGTAAATAATTTCTTCCTTCTCCCAGCTGGAAAAGACCCCAGGCTCTGCAGAGTTTCGAATATCATTGACACTTGGATCCTGTTGTGTCTAACTACTTTTTTCTCCCAACTGGAATAGACCCCAAGCTATGCTGAGTTTCGAATATTAATGATACATGTGTCTTGTTGAGGCTAACTTCTTCCTTCTCCCAGGGGAAAAAATACCAGGCTCACAGGACCGGGTATCGAACCCTCGGACAACACATGAGGCGAGTGTCATTGGCCACTCGATGCGAGTACCCAGGTGTTGGGTACGAGCTTTCTTTAGTACGAGAGACTTGATGAACATACACCGGCTCGCGTGTGAGTAGTTCTGTCTCGTAGCACACGTAGAACTTTGTAGTACGAAGGTTCTCGTACCCGCAAGTGCACATATCTCTACGCCCACATGCGTACCGTCACGCGAACACATGTGCCACTGTTCATAAAGAGTTCATGCACACACACACACGTACATCCACACGCGCACGTACCTGTACGCTCACGTACATGCATACACACGTGCACACAAACACACGCGTGCCTGCACGCTCACGTACCTGCACGTTCACGAGCATGCATTCACACGTACATGCACACGCACACACACACACCTGCCGTGCTGTTTGAAGTGGGACCCCACAATGAGGGCGGCCGCCCCCATGTACCGCCCGACGTTGTCCACCCGCACCCCCGACCCCACCACCACGGGGGTGTGGGGCAACGCCGTCACCACCTCTGTGAGGGGTTAAGGGAGACTTGTTACAGGGTACGAATCAGGATTGTTAAATGCGGTTAAGCGTTTCATAATTTATTTGTGTGCCATTTTAATCACCATTTTTGAAAAATATTAGGCTACTTCATTCATCAGGTGATTGTTTCTTTTTCGTAGAGGGCCACATTTTGGAATATAAAGGCCCTGGTTCGAGTCCTGTCTCGCAACCACGTTTTTTCACCAGAGCAAAGCAGATCTCCTGGTAATAATAGAAAACGAATAAAAGTAGGTAATGTTAACGCTCCCTGTCAGCTGCAACATCATTTGTCAGCTACAAGACCTCTCAGCAACAACATCACCTGCACCAGTCAGCACCACCACCTGTCAGCTCGTCAGCGTCCGTCTCAGCACCCGTCGCGGTGCCCGTCAGCACCACAGCCGAGGCCCCAAAAAACGCCGCCGCCTGCGCCGTCTCCGCCAGGCTGACGTCATCCGTCAGCGCGTGGGAGCTGACGAATGTTGTGTGCATGTCGTAAGTTGCGACGGTGGGTGTGTTTGTGTGTCGTATATTACGACGGTGGGTGTGTTCGTGTGTCGTATATTACGACGGTGGGTGTGTTCGTGTGTCGTATACTACGACGGTGGGTGTGTTCGTGTGTCGTATATTACGACGGTGGGTGTGTTCGTGTGTCGTATATTACGACGGTGGGTGTGTTCGTGTGTCGTATATTACGACGGTGGGTGTGTTCGTGTGTCGTATATTACGACGGTGGGTGTGTTCGAATGTTGTATGTTGTGATAGTGGGTTTGTTCGTCGTCGATTGTATGTTACGACGGTGTGTTCCTATGTTGCGTGGTTGCTTTTATATGAAATAAGAAGAATTTGTTGGAAGATTCTTCTAACAAAACTTTCCTTTGAAGAAAATTTTGACGCGTTCATCAACATTTCGAACTGTGTTGAGTATTATGGACTAGTGTTTTACTTATTATTATAAATCAGTATTTTAGGTATTATGAATTCGTATTTTAGTTGTTTATATTTTACATACATTGTGTGAGTGTATAGGGACATTATCCTAGAGAGACATCATTCGACGAAAAAAACATAGGTATTTAATTTATCATAACGTAACATTCCCTGAACCCTCACTGTACTGACCAAATAATGAATTTACACGGGAGGTGTTGAAAATCGAAAAGCATAATTTCTTTGGCAGATAAACGAGTATTTTCTTTTTGAATAGTATTTCATATCTGAACATAGAACATTAATTTCAATAATATTTCTCAAGAATAAATATCTTTAGATAAGTGTTGCCTACTTCACTCACCTGTGTTTTTTCTTGATGTCTGCCCAGACAGAGATGTGATCTCCGCCTATCGAGCGTCGGTACCTATGAAATTAACTGGCCTTATTTCTCGAACCTTAATAACCTTTTATAATAAATGATATACTCAGAGCGCCATATAAGTTGGTTCAGTAAAATCTAATGGATTTTTCGTTGCAGCGGTTGTTGGCATTACACTACTTATTAGCAGTAAGAAGAATAGCAGTTATCAAGAATGGCAGAAGTTAGTAGTAGTTGTGGACTACTGTTGCTACAACACTTACATGTGGTAGCTATGGTGCACATGTACACACGTACTACAGTACACACGTACCACAGTACACACGTACCGCAGTACACACGTACCACAGTACACACGTACCACAGTACACACGTACCACAGTACACACGTACCAGAGTACACACGTACCTGAGCAAAGGCCCAGCACAAGCGTCAGTGTACCCCTCGTCGGCCACGTGTCCGAACACGTACCCTTCTGCCCTGATGAAGTCCAAGTCGCTGGCCACGGCGACGGCTAGAGCTTCTTTGTTGCAGCCAGCCAGCACCTGCCGGATATTGTTGTAGTGTAATTCATTCAGAGTATATAGTACGCGCAGTCCCCTTTATGTAACTCATTCATGAGTAAATACTACGTAAACCCTCGTAGCGTATTTCATTCATCAGTAAATACTACGTAAGCTTTCGTACCGGAATTCATTCATAAGTGAATACTACGTAAGTCCTCATAGTGTAATTCATTCATAAGTAAATACACTCCAAAGCAAAAGTTTGGAATCACTTTCTTGAGATTGGTTCCGCGTGATTTTGAGCACTAAATATTTTTTCAATAACCATAAAAATTACATCATTTTAAACTTTCAACTCTTAACTTTAAATTTAAACCAAATTCATTCAAATCAAGCCAGTATTTCGGGAGCTATCCCGGATTAAATCAAGGAGGTAGGAAAACAAGGAAATATGGGAATGAATAAAACAACAAAAAATAAAAAATAAAAAATTTAGTGTCAATACTTTGTGTTCGCTCCCCTTTCCCTAATAACTGCTCGAAGACGATTTTTCATCGACCTGATCACGTTCTGAATTGAAAAAGTGAAGAATCAAGTTCCCGAAATACTGGCTTGATTTGAATGAATATGGTATCAATTTAAAGTTAAGAGTTGAACCTTTAAAATTATGTAATTTTTATGGTTATTGGAAAAATATTTAGTGCTCAAAATCGCGCGGAACCAATCTCAAGAAAGTGATTCCAAACTTTTGCTTTGGAGTGTACTACGTAAGCCCTCGTAGCGTAATTCATTCATAAGTAAATACTACGTAAACTCTCGTAGCGTAATTCATTCATGAGTAAATACTACGTAAGCACACGAAGTGTAATTCATTCATAAGCAAATACTACGCACAGTCCCGTAGTGCAATTCATTCATGATCAAATACTACGCGTACTCTCCGTAGCGCAATCCATTCAGGTTCAAAACTTAAATATATTCAATTTCTGTAAAATAATTCATTCGTGAATTCGTGAATAAGCTTCAAGCATTGATCTGCTTAAAGTTATACAGTCCGTACACTACACAAGGAGTCTGCTCACTAGTATACGTCATACCTACACACACACACACACTCGTGTACGTTGCACGGGCTGCGACACAAATGACTCGTATATCTGCACGTTTTCGCCTACACGTGGCAGGACAGCAATGACGTTACACCAGTGGTCTGAATATGGCTACAGTTTTGAATCGGATTTAAGTGATAAAGGCGTTTCTTCGCACAATTACCATCAGCACATAAGTGACATTGGGTGCGAGTAATTAAAGTTACCCATTGTGGGAGTGAAGAACGTTTATATATATATATATATATATATATATATATATATATATATATATGAAGATTTGGCAAACATATATGGGCATCATCTCACCCAAATCAAATGTGAGGCTTTAATTTAGACTCTCCAACTCATCGCCCCATATCTGTGACCACTTCTGTGACGTTACAACTTATATGACGTCGCAAACTTTGTAACACCAAGACATCTGTGACCACTTTTGTTACATCACGACTTTTAGTACATCAGGAGCACTGGAGACACACGCCCCTGCCCACACCTGGCAGCCGATGGGGAGGGCGCGCCCCACGACCCTCCTGACGGCGACGCAGACGGCGGTCATGACGGACACGAGCTCAGGTCCTGCGTGCTGGGGCCGCACGTAGGGCGCGTCGTGCATGTTCTCCACCAGGAGCGCGTCCTGGGGGTGAGGGGTGTGGTGATTTGGGGTGAGGGGGGTGATGAGGGCTGTTAAAGGGGTGATGAGTGGTGGTGGTGAGTGGGGTTGTTATATGGGGGTGTTAAGTGGTTAGTAAGGTGATTAATGGGTGTGGTGAGGACGGGTGATTAGTGGGGGTAATTGGTGGGGTGATGAGAAAACGTGGCCATTAGTGGTGATTAGTTGTGACAATTAGCGGCGGTGATCAGTGGTGACGGTGATTAGGAGGGGGGACCAATGGTGGTGATTATTGGCGATAGTTGGCGTGATTGCTGGGGGTGAATGATGAAAGTAATTAGTTAAGGGGGTTAATGTGGGTGATTGATTTCGAGTAATAGTGTTGGAGACGAATGAAGATTATTACTTTATGGTAATTAGTGGTGTTAATAAATGAGTAAGTAATTCATAAAAAAACAATTACAAGAGATTGGTGATGCAGGTTTTGTCGCAGATGATTACTAATGCGGACACTCAAGGGCTAAATTTCTTTCTAGCGTTATTGATTTGTGATTAGTTCAGTGCTCTTTTGGTGACAGCGCAGCTGGCAACACATCTGGAAACACATCTGGCAATACATCTGGCAGCACATCTGACAACACATTGTCATGCCTCTATACGTAACGGCACGCCATGCACGAACGACGTTTGCGCCAGCGAGGGAGAGCTTTGTACCCAGTGCACTAAAGACCGTTGCAAGATTCTGCGTGCATCAGCAAGAGCTGCATCAGCAGCTCGAGGCGACGCCAGCCTGTCAACGACGAGGGCTATGCCATAAAAAGTCACGAAAGTACGCTAGCAGACGGTTGGTGATGCCAACCGCCATGAAGAATAGCCGCGGTATTGCTTCTATAAAAGACCGGGTGTAAGGTTAGGAGTATCTCATTCCCATGCGTGTCATTATCGTCGAAGGTCCTCGTACACGCCCTCTTTGCTTGAGTCTTTGTGATAGAATCCAGTCCGGCGTGCTGGGTGTTATTATTGTATAATTTACGTTTGTGACTTCACGCTCAAAGCAACTGATTAACTACATAAAGTAAACGAGGCTACTTCGAACACATCGAAACCTGCACCTGCGCTTCACCTAAGATACGTGAGACATTCTCTTTGTAGCTGTCAATGTTTGCGGGCTTTAATCAGTCCCCGATATATTGGTGATATCCGTTTATAACAGTAAATTGTGTGGCCACATATAATGTGTGTTTCAATGCCTGCTATACTTGCGCCTTAATTAGGATGCCGACCATGAGATTTCGCTGAGATTGAGAGAAGAGATTTATTTCATTTGAACGATTTACCCGAAGAGAAAAATTTAATCACTTCGTTCGATCCTGGAAAAGGAGGATCGTAACACATCCGGCAACACATCTGGCTACACATCTGGCAACATATTCCGCAACACATCTATAGTAGCTCATCTTGCAACAAATCTAGCAAAATATCTGGCAACCCATCTGTCAACCCCTGTGGCAACTCACGACGCCAGCCTGCCGGTACAGGAGGGCGTCTGCCTCTGCCCGCTGCAGCAGCTGCGGCACGGCCTGCGTGCTGCGCGGCGTCCCTGGGAAAAGGAAGATACTCAGCTCCGCCAACGGACTTTTAGCCCCATCAACTGTTCCGTTTTGGGTTCAGTTATTATATTCTTACGTATTTTACTTTTTACTCTCGTAAGCATTTATTGTCATTATCTGTTAATTATTACATATATTATTATTGTTACGGTCTGGGTGAATTTGCGAAATTAGAGTCATGGTATTTATATGTATTTCTTGGTAAATGTTTTATTATTCCCATTGAACATGCTAATCAGTAATGTCATGTTAATAAGAACAAGTACAGTAGTCATAACTAACGATAGCTAATTATTATTATAATCAACATACAAACAAAGTATATAATAAAGATTAAGACCTCCATATATTTTTAATAATGAGGTCCATAAAGTAGAGGAGAAAAATTGAAATTATGCGTCAGTATTTGTCTAATGTATCTGTCAGGTGTACTTATCACATGTATTTGTTAGGTGTACCTATACCTGTCAGGTGTACTTCTCAGTTGTACTTCTCAGTTGTACCTGTCAGTTATACTACCTATACAGTATACCCGTCCGATGTACTTCTCAGATGTACCTATACCTGTCAGGTGTACCTCTCAGATGTAGAGGCGCTCTGTAATAACACAAAAGGTTCACGGCGTGACAAGCGGGACATGGGGATGCAGGTGAGGACATCGCTGGGATATCCGGCACTGTGCGGTGGGTATGCGTACAGGAAAGGATACATGGCAGCACCGGACGTGCACGGCTGTACACTTACGAGCACGGCCGGACACTGAAGTGCACTTACGTACACTGACGAGCTCCACTATTTATTACGTACACTGACGCACACTGTGTTGCGCGAAAAAATAGGGATAGCTTGGTTTACAAAGTGTCTTACGACAAAAAAGTCCTTTATAAAAACTTTTAATGTGAGAGGACACAACTACATGTAAAATCTATTTTCTTGCATACATTTCCCAGTAAATTGTATGAACCGTTTGAGGGAGATGTGGATATATTGTTAATTAAAAAAAAAACTCTTAACGTTTTTGTGTGTGGGGGACTTGCTTTGAAGAACACAGCGGTGCATTTTGAGGGGGCAGGTCCTAGGTTCGAGTCCCATCATCTTGGAAGTTTATTAGCTGGATTAAGCTCCTCCTCTGGCTATGTAGAAAATGAAGTAGAGGATTTAGGGGAAACCTTCATTGTCAATAAACTTGCATTTCCCTCTTCGCTTCTTCCTCCACAAGTCAACCTAAAAGAATTGAAATTTCAAACAAAATACCATAGTAAAACAAAAAACTATAAAAAATTCAACTTGCCTGGCAGCGCACCGACGTGTATCATAGCTACCACCAGCGGCTTCTTATTGGTTTTCAAAAATAAACTCATCGTTATATCGTCCAACTGCCACTCGTATCTCCGCACTGAGCCTTACACTGTTTTAGCACACACTTCTTATCATCATATTTCCCTTATCTATTCTTTCGGTGAACCAAGTAGCTTGAGATGATGATTGGACCTTATCTTAAACTATCAGTTGTTCTATTAGGCCATTGAAGGAGTCTCGTTTTGCTTGTATTGCAAGTGTTTTAGGAATGAAAAACGTTCGTTGAGTGCATTGTAACGTTGATCAGCTGTTTTGCATTACTGGAAACTCAAATACGTTTCTCATCTGAGCAGGGCGCGTCTGAGAAGCAGTGTCACAGCTCTGTCTTCTCGCTCTCCCTCAGTGTTGTGGATGCTGCTGACGTAACTGGTGTATGTGTGATAACGCTCTCTACATTCCTCGTCGGTGATCGAGCAGGCTTGAATAAACCATTCGTTAATAATGGTGTACACGTTATGGACCATCGCACTGTGTTTCAGCTTACATGAGCGTGATAATTTGTTTTCTCATATGATATCTGAGGAACGTATAATTTTGAAATCTTTTTATCTTCTTTTCGTGCCCAATTTCTCTCGGGGCTAAACTGATCCGAGTGTGTCGCGATAAAAAAAATGTTCGATTCTATAACTTGTAATCAAGACCGAATTTTTCAATTATTTTTCCGCACTAAAACATGTTTCCTCAGCTAAATGGGTTATCGATTTCTGAGGAACGGTTTGGCCGAAGCTCCATCCCGTCAAAGCGCTCAACCAATTTTTTACTGGAGCGTTCTTTCTTATTCATTTTTATAAATACATGAGTACCTGTCAGGTCTAATTCGCGTAAAATACTAACATACATGTGATTCGTCGATTTAAATATTATTTTCTAAATTATTAGTGACAAAAGTTTGATAGTAATTTTTTAACGTAAATATTTTCTTGGCGATCAGCTGTTTTAAACCGATATCAGCTGATCGACGGTGTAAACATGTTCCCAACGTTTAAACGTTTGCGACCATTAGCATGTGCTTATTGTAAAGCGATCTTGCCGGTAATATTGAGTGGACTTCTTACGCAGCTTTTAATTTTTTCATCGGAGATTTTATTCGTACCTGATATCGGATGAAATCATAATCTTTATGAAGAAACGCTGTTTACAAATTTATACTGAAATTTACTTGAAATGTAGTCGACGTAGATTTCAAGAATACCATTCTTTTTGATGACGGGCAGGATATTGAGCTTGTTTTTAATAGGTTATTGAATTGATTTTTTATAGTCTATAATTTTAAGAGTACATGTTAGGTTAACTTATATTATGTTGGATTACAGAACAGGCTCATGTGATTTGTATATTGTTGAAGTAAAGATATGGTTCAATTTTTATCATCAGCACTGCCACGTTATGCTATTCTTTGATCAATTTGTTGAATTGTTAAACCCAGATTAATATTATCTAAATCATATCATAAGTTTAGGATATTCAAATGTAGAATTAAAACTTAGGTAAATGTGAAGAAGAGGGCCATAATCCATTTTCCACTTGTTGGTCCCAAAACCTAGCTAATTAGATGTAAATAAACAACTTATTTCTATGCATTTTCTGTTGCAAATGAATATTTAACAAATTATAGCGTTAAATTACTTACCAAAACTCTAGTTTTTGAAGCAGAAAGAAATTGTTTGGAGTGTAAGACTACAATAGACTCTCCCTTCGGACGCACTCGACTCAAAGTCAAAAGTCGACATACTGCTATAACTCATTATTTTTGGGTGATAACCTTTATTGTGTTATTAACTAAAAGATCCTAGATGTGGATTCAGGCTCCGTGGGGTTGGCTAATAATAAATTACAAAGTACCCAAACTAAACCTACTGCTATAACTTGTTTAATACTAATTTGCAATGGAAAGCACATAGAAGAAATGTTATTTATTTTGATCTAATTAACTATGTTAATAGGCAGCAAAAATTGGAAAATTAATTTTGGTCCTCTCCTCTACAAATACCAAAACTTGACCTGGTTCCCACTTTTTATTTAGATAAAAAATATGTAGAAATATTTTTCATAAAGAATTGATTCTGGCAAGAAAACTAAATTGGGTAAATCTGAAGGAGATGACAGTTGTCGATTTTCCATTTTTTGGTGCCTGAACCTAATTAATTGAATCAAAATAAACAAGTTTTCTTCCATTCTTTTTTCGTCTCAAATGAGTATTTAACGATTTATAGCGGTAAGTTTAGTTTCGTCATTGATGACGAATGCGCTCGAATAAACAGCTACTCATCGATTTTCGAATTTTTGTTGCTTGAAACATGGTAATAACATCGAAATAAACAACTTTTATTCTATACACTTTTTTCGTCAAATGAGTATTTAACGAGGTATAGCGGTAGGTTTGGTTTTGTCTTTCAAGACAGAGCGCTGGAAGCGAGACGCCATTGCAGTATTGCCATACAGCTCGATCCAAGAATTTCCTTCCGCTTCAAAGACTGGAGTTGCGGTAAGTCATTTACCGCTATAACTAATAAAATACTCATTTGAGACAAAAAGTGCATAGAAGAAAAATGGTTTATTTCGATCTAATTAATTATGCTAAGGCATCGAAATTTACAAAATCGACAACTGTCATCTCCTTCAGATTTACCCTAAATTGTATTGTATTAATTTTTCAGCATGGTAGCTGTTTTATACTACTTGTTTTATGTAACATCAATTTTTCATGGGAATATTATTGAAAGTAAATTAGCTAATCTGTTACACTGAGGCAGACAGCAAACTTGGGGTGTTACATTTTCACCTTGGCTGCATGCTAATGTCAAATATTCTTCCTAGGATTTTGACATATTTATTAAACATAAAATTATCTAAATCTTTGCTGTAGTCTGTCCAAGTTGTTAACATTTCTGTGTTTGTTTTGATGGGAAAGTTTAGTTCATAGTATTTGAAATATACAAAAAAATTGAAATTGTATGGTTTTAAAAAATACTACAAAACGTAAATTCACTTAATGATTTTCAATATTTTTTTATATAAAACCATTAGTTGTCTAGTCTAGCACACCTTATATACAGATTCCCTATTCCTTAACTCTATACCAAATGGTACCTCTTTCTTACTTCTCCTTCAAGTACCTTTGTTGGGGGTTGAAGAGGCAGAAACTAACTTATATAGTGTTAATGGAATGACTTTGTTTTGCTGAAACATCATAGGTATGGTCAGCAGATGTCTGTTCCTCCTTATGAAAGGATTTTTTCTCTAATCTATAGATTTTCATTTGTTCTAATCTATGGCTGTTCATTTGTCCAATGAAACTTGAAAAAAACACTGCCTAGTTGATCTGGCTATAGCATAAATTTTTCTTATATTTTACATAGTGCAGTGCATATTGTTGCACAGTAAATGGAAATCAACAGCATTTTTATTTCTTCATTGTTCTAGGTGATGATTTATTTTGGTATGAGTAATAAATATCTCTCACTGGCTACTTGGAATTTTTTTTGTGCCATTCCACCATGTGTGTTGGTGCCATTGAACCATTGGTGTTGGTGCCATTCCACCTTCTGTGTGAGGGGCAGTTGCCAGCAAATATCGCATTAGTTAGGCCTTCTTGGGATCCAGGTTACAGATAAGAGCAGGTCATCCTTATCTCCTCCTCTAGAATTGTTCTATCAGTACCTGTGCTGCATCTATGATGGAAAAGGGTAAATTAATATGTTGTTCTTAAATGATGACTATACATTTCCTAAATGATGACTATACATTTCTTAAATGATGACTATACATTTCCTAAATGATTATATATTTCTTGAATGATGACTATATAGGCCTAAGTTCCTATATGATTGTATAATTCCTAAATAACAAACCGGGTGTCCCACAAAAATGTCTTCGACTTTTTAATTGATTATATCTCTGCTTTAAATTAACATATTTTAATTGTTTCTTTACAATGTAGTAGATTTTGTTTCCTTTTTGAATAATTTAAGTTTTTGGAAATCAGTTGAATTTAACAAAATTTAAGAGGAACAAATCATTGATTTCAATTATGTTTAAATCAAGTAATTTATTATCCTTCAACATACCTGCCATTTCTCTTAAGGCTAGTATTACTTCTTGCCACCATTGAACGAAGAGTTTTGCAAATTATTTTACCATTTTCATTCAGTTCTTGAAACACTTCTTCAGTTTGTTGTTGAAGAATTATTAATGATGGATGTGATAGGTACTTGGTGGTATGTAGGATACATCAGTATGAAATTATTTTTAAAAGTAGGTATTGAGAAATGAAGAAGTACACCAGTGTTGTTTTTTAAACTTTTCCTTTGAACAATTAGTTTTTCTATCTCTTTCAGTAAATCGATCATTGTGAAGTGGTTATTCAATCGATTTTCAAAAATTTGAATTATTCGAACAGGAAACAAAATTTACTATATTGTGAATGTTGATTTAAAGCAGAGATATAATCAATTAAAAAGTCTGACATTTTTGTGGGACACCCAATATAGTGCATAGATGATGATAAATAGTAACCATATCATGTATTGTTGATGAAAAATAGCTAGTGCATGAAGAGCAAGTACCTAGTGCATGAAAAATGGCAAATGATAACTATATAGTGCATGGATAGTGACAAATGATGATATAATACATAGATAATGGTAAATAGTACCTAAATGCCTGGAAGATAGCAAAAGTAACTAGTGCATGAAGGAAAAAAGAAAACTCAGTTAAATTAAGTTTCTGAGCTTACAAGAATAAATAAAAAAATGCAATAAAAAATGCACTTCACTATTAGCATTGCAGGGGTAAATGATATGACTTTAGTTACTTGGGCAACTCTGACCTCAAAATTGAGAAAAAGCCATTAAATGAGTTTGTTGAACGATGGACTTGTTTATGGAAAATTAAGGGCCAGGATGCATTGAATTAGGGGACACCTATGTATGGTAACCCTGTATAGAGCACCATCAATTCTACATGACATGAGGTAAAATTTATGGTTTCTAAATGCTCAAAGTTCCTCTACGTGACATAGGGTATAATTTACGGTTTCTAAATGCTGAACGTTCCTCTATGTGACATAGGGTATAATTTATGGTTTTTATAAACTTAATGTTTTGTATGAAATGAGGTATCATTTACAGTTTCTATATGTGCAATGTTCTCCTATATGACATATGGTATAATTTATAGTTTTTATATGCCGAATGTTCCATTAAAAATTCATTGTAATAAGATATTATTGCATAAAATCATTGACAATTTGTGGAATATTTTATCACAAGGAAATAACTTGGCCTTTTTATACCCAAGCTTTGCGATTAGAGTTGAAATGGACGCAATGAATAATTTGACTTTGTGTTTGAAGAATAACAATTAAAGCAACACGTAAGATGAGTAGGCTATAATTTTCATTCTAGAATGTGTGTGCAAGTCAAATTCTTTAGAAATGTCACAATCTTTGCATTAGAAATGTTACAATATTTGCTATAGAAATGGCACAATCTTTGCATTAGAAATGTTACAATATTTGCTATAGAAATGGCACAATCTTTGCTGTACAATGTCACAATCTTTGCTTCAGAAATGTTTCTTTCATAATTAGTAACTGAACGTACATTTATTAACAATTATCCCCTGTGCTGCCTTCAGTACTGCTCTAATTAAATTGTCTGCCAGTGCAGGGAGTTCATTTGGCACTCGCCCAGTTTTGTGCTGTGCTTCACACTTTGCTGAGGGTTTGTTGTTTGTGTCCCTTGCTTGTGAAATTGTTCAAGTCACTTTAAAGTACAAAATTTTCAAAGTAGGTTAAAGTAAAAAATTTGTTTAAAGTAGGTTGAGTAAAGGAATTTTTGAAGGAAATTGGTTAAAGTAAAAGAATTTTTAAAGGAAGTTGGTTAAAGTAAAGGAATTTTTAAAGGAAGTTGGTTAAAGTAAAGGAATTTTTAAAGGAAGTTGGTTAAAGTAAAGGAATTTTTAAAGGAAGTTGGTTAAAGTAAATGAATTTTTAAAGGAAGTTGGTTAAAGTAAATGAATTTTTAAAGGAAGTTGGTTAAAGTAAATGAATTTTTAAAGGAAGTTGGTTAAAGTAAATGAATTTTTAAAGGAAGTTGGTTAAAGTAAATGAATTTTTAAAGGAAGTTGTTTAAAGTAAATGAATTTTTAAAGGAAGTTGGTTAAAGTAAATGAATTTTTAAAGGAAGTTGGTTAAAGTAAATGAATTTTTAAAGGAAGTTGGTTAAAGTAAATGAATTTTTAAAGGAAGTTGGTTAAAGTAAATGAATTTCAAAGGAAGTTGGTTAATGTAAAGGAATTTTTAAAGGAAGTTGGTTAATGTAAAGGAATTTTTAAAGGAAGTTGGTTAAAGTAAAGGAATTTTTAAAGGAAGTTGGTTAAAGTAAATGAATTTTTAAAGGAAGTTGGTTAAAGTAAATGAATTTTTAAAGGAAGTTGGTTAAAGTAAAGGAATTTTTAAAGGAAGTTGGTTAAAGTAAAGGAATTTTTAAAGGAAGTTGGTTAAAGTAAAGGAGAATTTTTAAAGGAAGTTGGTTAAAGTAAATGAATTTTTAACGGAAGTTGGTTAAAGTAAATGAATTTTTAATGGAAGTTGGTTAAAGTAAATGAATTTTTAAAGGAAGTTGGTTAAAGTAAATGAATTTTTAAAGGAAGTTGGTTAAAGTAAATGAATTTTTAAAGGAAGTTGGTTAAAGTAAATGAATTTTTAAAGGAAGTTGGTTAAAGTAAATGAATTTTTAAAGGAAGTTGGTTAAAGTAAATGAATTTCAAAGGAAGTTGGTTAAAGTAAATGAATTTTTAAAGGAAGTTGGTTAATGTAAAGGAATTTTTAAAGGAAGTTGGTTAAAGTAAATGAATTTTTAAAGGAAGTTGGTTAAAGTAAATGAATTTTTAAAGGAAGTTGGTTAAAGTAAATGAATTTTTAAAGGAAGTTGGTTAAAGTAAATGAATTTTTAAAGGAAGTTGGTTAAAGTAAAGGAATTTTTAAAGTCAGTTGGTTAAAGTAAATGAATTTTTAAAGGAAGTTGGTTAAAGTAAATGAATTTTTAAAGGAAGTTGGTTAAAGTAAATGAATTTTTAAAGGAAGTTGGTTAAAGTAAATGAATTTTTAAAGGAAGTTGGTTAAAGTAACTGAATTTTTAAAGGAAGTTAGTTAGAGTAAAAGAATTTTTAAAGGAATTTGGTTAAAGTAAAAGAATTTTTAAAGGAATTTGGTTAAAGTAGAAGAATTTTTAAAGGAAGTTGGTTAAAGTAAATAAATTTTTTAAGAAAATAGATTTGGTAAAGCAATATTTTAAATAGGTAGGTTAGAGTGATGAAATTTTTAAAAGTAAGTAGGTTAAAGTAGAGATATTTTTAATGTAAGTAGGATAAGGTAAAATTTTAAAGTATATAGGTTATAGTAAGTAGATTAAAGTTATTAGATTAAAGTAAGTAGGTTAAAGTTAGTAAATTAGTAGGCTAATGTAAAGAAATCTGTTTTCTTTCCTGTATTTTCTGTGGCTGACTGCAAAAAACATTGGTTGTATAATTAACTACTTGTGTGGCTGTGTAAACTGTGTATGGCAGCTTGTGTGGCTGTGTGAACTGTGTATGGCAGCTTGTGTGGCTGTGTGAACTGTGTATGGCAGATTGTGTGACTGTAATTTATGAAAATGACTGAGAGTAGCTGAGTAAATCTATAGTAAATCTATGTCCGTCCATCTGTCTCTCTGTCTGAAGCCTCCCGAAAGTGCGTGATGAGCGTATCTGTGATACGGGCCGTGTGCACTCTGCCTCATCAACTCTCGAGAGATTGAATTCTTTTGTTTTCTAGCCTGTCTTTCATTTCGCATTCTCCCTCATTTAAATAAAGGGGGGTGGATCAGTTACATATGATGTAAAACTCGAGCAACAGTGTAAACTGAGTATTGATTTTGTGCGGTTTGATTCAATGCTGGAATTTATGTTGAACATGTGAATGACTAAGTTGCACAGCTGGCACATGTGCACAGCTGGCCCGGTTGCACAGCTGGCACAGGTGCACAGCTGGCCCGGTTGCACAGGTGCACAGCTGGCCCGGTTGCACTGGTGCACAGGTGCACAGCTGGCCCGGTTGCACTGGTGCACAGGTGCACAGCTGGCCCGGTTGCACTGGTGCACAGGTGCACAGCTGGCCCGGTTGCACTGGTGCACAGGTGCACAGCTGGCCCGGTTGCACTGGTGCACAGGTGCACAGCTGGCCCGGTTGCACTGGTGCACAGGTGCACAGCTGGCCCGGTTGCACTGGTGCACAGGTGCACAGCTGGCCCGGTTGCACTGGTGCACAGGTGCACAGCTGGCCCGCTTGCACTGGTGCACAGGTGCACAGTTGGCCCGGTTGTACTGGTGCACAGGTGCACAGCTGGCCCGGTTGCACTGGTGCACAGGTGCACAGCTGGCCCGGTTGCACTGGTGCACAGGTGCACAGCTGGCCCGGTTGCACTGGTGCACAGGTGCTCAGTTGGCCCGGTTGCACGGGTGCACAGGTGCACAGCTGGCCCGGTTGCACATGTGCACAGGTGCACAGCTGGCCCTGTTGCACAGGTGCACAGGTGCACAGCTGCACAGCTGGCCACATCACGTGACGCGCTGCTGGCGCAATCCACGCGGCCACGCGAGGAAAAGTTCGGCCCACACGTGATGGCGGCCGCGCTGTTGTGTTGTGTGGTGTGGTGTGTGTGTGTGTGTGTTGCTAGTGGCGTGTGTTTTGTGTGTGGAGTGTGGGGTGTGTTCCACACGTCTGTTGAGTTCACATAGAGGAATTGGGGGGTGGGGGGGGGGGCAAAATAATACAACCCAAGGATTAAACCGCCAGATTCCACATTTCTAGGTCACGTACAATTACGAAAATTAGACTATGTGTTAACTATGGTATACAAAGGTTAATGATATATCTGAAACCTAGAAATATATCAAAGAAAAATCTATGGTAACGTGTATAATAAATACGTGAATACCCCTCAGGGGGATACAACTGTTGTATCTATGTGAATTAGCGCTCCCAGGGGAACCATGTGAGGGACCGAGCTAAAGGTTAGGTAGGCTTCCTTTTTGTTGTAATAAAATAGGTTTTTGTTTTGTTACGGACCATCTTTTTTTCGGTTCACTGCTGTCCTGTTTTTTAGCACCTACTACTTTCTTCTTCAACTTTTATCTTGTTTCATGAACTTCTTTCTTAGCTTACTGTTTCTGTGCACCTTGTGCATAGATTCCGCGTTCCCTCAACTCCAAACTAAATGGCGCCTTCATCCTTCCTCTCTTTGAACATCTTTGTTGTGGTAATGGGAGGCTAAAACTTCCTTATAATCAATCAATCAATCAACGTGTCGTGTTATTTTGTCATCCACTGTATGTACAGCACAACGCTGAGACATGAGAGTGACGAGAAGAATTATGACTAAGACCACACGGCCTGACGCCGCAAGCACTCGCTAATGCAACAAAAACATGTCAGATATGATAACCTGTTTGTTTGCCTTGTGTGCCCAGCCTACGCGCCTGCATTGCCTGCATTTCAGGTTAGGAATTTCTCCCCTATAGATTCATCTATACTTTACTTGGCATCTCAACCTCATCTGGACGTTACTCTCCCTACTCAGGTGTGTGGCGTGTGGTGTGTGTTGTGTGGCGTGTGTTGAATTGTGGCGCGTGTGTTGAATTGTGGGGCGTGTGTTGTATTGTGGGGCGTGTTGTGTGGTGTATTGAGTAAGTAAAAAAGGGGAGTTAGTCACAATTTCCCACTCCTCACCCTACCAGGTGTACGAATGGAGTTTCTTCCCATTAGAGAAAGAAGAACTTGGCCGCAATTCCCCACTCGCCGTAGGTGCATGAAATGGGGACCAGCGCGACCGGGGGTAACCGTCACTGTCCTGGTGTTAGCTATAAGGCATTTGAAAAAACGATGTATTGGATGATATATGTCAGGATTGATTAGTGTTTAACTTCCTTTATTGCCCAACGAACCGCGAATTGCGCGTTGGACGAAATGTGCAAAATGGTATTTCTATTTGAACCCGAGTCTGACGTTTCAATAAATATACGCATGTATAAATGTAGGTAAAATAAATATATGATATAGACCGACGAGATTTGCGACAAGGATGGGACCTTTCTTTTGCGTCGAGGCGTTTTTTAAACAATCCGGCAACGGGGTGTCCCACCGGTGGTCACCGAGGGAATTTCTGCGCCCATTAGCTACAAAATCTATTTTTATAAACACTTAATCGAAACTAAATGAAGGTTCTATCCCGTCAGGGGGATACAACTATTGTATCTATGGGAATTTGCGCTCCCAGGGAAAATGTGCGAAGGCCCGAGCTGAAAGTTAGGGAGACCTTTCTTTTATTGAAATAAAATGTTTTCTGTTATGTTAAGGACCACCTTTTTTCGTTTCACTGCTCTTCTGTTTTTTCAGCGCATACTACTTCAACTTTTATCTGCTTTCATGAACTTCTTCCTCAACTTACTGTTTCTATGTCCTTTCTGCATAGATTCCCCATTCTCTTCTCTCCATACTAAATGGTGCGTTTTTCATTCCTCTCTTCGATACGCTCTTTTTTGTAGCGGTAAGGGAAGCTTAAACTAACTTATTATCTGATCTAATCTAATGAAGGTTCTATCCATTCGATGTTTATCATTTTAAAAATTGATAACTAAAATGGATTTTAATTTGAGTTGAATGTTGAACTTCAGTATAACCCCCTCAAAGTTAACGAGGTTAATATAGCACAGCTATCGAGCGGGTTCAAGTATTGGTGACCAACGACGATAATTAAGATTTTATGCTTCACGCAATTCAACACATAGTAGAGTTAGATCAAACTCATTCCATGACGATATTTCATTTACAAAGAGGCTTACTGAATATTTCAAATGGCAATATTTAACTTTTGGACTCGGTCGGCACCCTGAGCTTATATTTATTCCGGTGAGTGAAGTACTTCTGTGTCTTTGAAAGCCATATTTACTGTCTATTTATAAACGTTGCATGAAATATACATGATGGTGCATAAAGCGTTGTGGCATGAAGAACGAGAGAATAGTCGAATATTGGGTGTAGTCAGCAGTGTTGGTGTGTTTGTGCGTGTTTCGTGATGTGTTTGTCGTGTTGTGCTTATTTCGTGTTGTGTTTGTGTGGTGTTGTGTCGAGACGTGTGTGTGAGGAGCACAACACGGCAGGTTGTGATGCCAAATTATGGCGGCAGGTGCGTGTTGCGTGCGTCTTGCCAGACCCTTCCCCTGTCCTCTCTCCCCTCATCTCTCATTCCCCTTCTCCCCTCATCTCCTCTCATTCCCCTTCTCCCCTCATCTCCTCTCATTCCCCTTCTCCCCTCATCTCTCATTCCCCTTCTCCCCTCATCTCCTCTCATTCCCCTTCTCACCTCATCTCCTCTCATTCCCCTTCTCCCCTCATCTCCTCTCATTCCCCTTCTCCCCTCATCTCCTCTCATTCCCCTTCTCCCCTCATCTCCTCTCATTCCCCTTCTCCCCTCTTTCCTCCTTTCCCTCATCTATCCCTCCTCCCCGGTCCCCCCAAGCTGGGGACCGTATCACAGATACGCTGGGGTCCGGGATCTCACACACGCTCCGTGCGTGCATTCGACAATAATATTATTCTTCCAAGAAAATCGAAACAAATGAAAAAAAGTCAATTTCCAAGCAAAAGTGTCGGATGGTGACTTCTGGCTCTAACTTGCTGACAGCGCCGTCATTTTTGACGGCGGAATTGCGCAAGTTGTGTCAAACGATAAGTTCACACGTCTCCCCCCCCCCCCCCCCCACCTTCCCCCCATCATTCCCTCTAGTTGAATAAGTAAAAGTTAAAACATTTACATTAGTAAGTGTGCAAGTTTATGTCAAACGATCAGTAAAACTTTAAATGTTTATACTAGTAATTAAAATTAGTAAAAATTTACATCAGTACTTGTGGAATTTGTATTAAACGTAAAGTTTGAATATTTCCACCTTTCGAGAGAGGGCTGAGGTGTATCAGCTGACCGGACCCCCACGTGAGTGCCCCTTATCTCACCCCCACGCCTCCCCCTCAGCTCTCAGCTTTAACTCTACGGGGGCGGTGCCCCTAATTCGAATGTCTGGTTACATCCCATAGCGTTGTGTCGGTATTGGCTGTGTCGGTATTGGCTGTGTCGGTATGTTGGCTGTGTCGGTATGTTGGCTGTGTCGGTATGTTGGCTGTGTCGGTATGTTGGCCGTGTCGGTATGTTGGCCGTGTCGGTATGTTGGCCGTGTCGGTATGTTGGCCGTGTCGGTATGTTGGCCGTGTCGGTATGTTGGCCGTGTCGGTATGTTGGCCGTGTCGGTATGTTGGCCGTGTCGGTATGTTGGCCGTGTCGGTATGTTGGCCGTGTCGGTATGTTGGCCGTGTCGGTATGTTGGCCGTGTCGGTCGTGTCGGTCGTGTCGGTCGTGTCGGTCGTGTCGGTCGTGTCGGTCGTGTCGGCATGTAGGTTTGTGTTGATGTTAGCTGTATCGATAAATGTCATCAGGTAGGCGTAGCAACCATTATAGAAATAAAACAGCAAGATAAGCTGCTTTAATTATTAAGAAATGTGTTTCAATAAGACCTATTTTTAAACGTTTCGGGCACAGGCCATCTTCAGTGGTAAGAAAAGTAAAGTAAAAAACTATTTTCGAATGAAAAATTTAAAAACAAGTTATAAAGTTAAGTAAATTGCGTTCTTCTTTTAACTATTGCTTGCGGAAATGAACTAAGAGTGTTGTTTAACGCTTGAGTTTACCAATGTACAACGGCTCTAGAATGCGCATCTCTATAAAACTCTGGTTTTGCCACGACCGAAAATTGATTGATGGAAACTTCGTTGTTGCACCCGCCAGAAAGTTCTCCAGCGGCAGAATTGAGCCTGTTCTAAAGCTCCTACCAGAATGCTCGCGAACTCGAGTGCGAAGGGTACGGGATGTACATCCAATGTACCCTGATGCACAACGTGCACAACTAAACTTATAAACAAGGTAGCTTGCATTACGTCAGGAGGCTTATCTTTGCAATTCAAAAACGGTGATATGCTATAGTTATTCGCTGATACAATTTCAAAATCTCCATCAGTAAAATATTTCTCAAAACACCAGCTATTTCTTTCTTTAACTTCTCCGACTGCGCACCAAAGTAAGGAGGTGATACATATGCAATGCTATGGGCGGGGTCGATGTTGCCAACTTCAGATCTGTTGCTATAAAGTCTATCGAGGAATAAACGTATTTTTGAATCTTTGCAATTTCCGGAGTAACCTTTGTTCTTAAAGAGATATCTCAAAAAGTTAAATTTTTGATGTAGAAGAGTTAAATTAGTACATATTTTGAATACGAGGGATTTCAGCGTTGTATCACTATTAATCTTAAAAGACCACGGACATCAGCGCAAAAACCTAAGCCTAGCCCTGAAAAACTCTTTTTTGTTTAAAAAATGGACTCGAATTCATCTGATTTATGAATTAGGTAGTCGAAATATGAATTTTTTCGATGCGAATTACTGTTGTGTGAAGATGATGGAGTTTCAACTCCAGTTACACACATGTGTCAAAACAGAATCGTGATGTGTTTCAAGATGCAGCACCCTCTATTTCCTTTCTACACGGTAATTCTCGAGTTTTGCTAAAGAATTTCCACAGGCCCATTGCCATGCCCTCCGTTTGTCTGTAATATTTTGAATCTTCAGTCCAGTGATGCCATCGCAGATGTCTTGAACGGCATATAATGAAAATAAGGTTGGTAGCATTACAGATATGGAATCCCAGATCTAAATAAAGGACACCGGAATGATTTAATGGAGCAAAATTGGGCACAAATGAACGCAATCTGACCCATACATCGTGGGTCCCATAAATGATGGCGTTGCTGTGAGTTACTCAAGTCAAGGGGCAGGGGCACACAACGCCTCCCTGTGTCTGGTGAGCAGCTCATGCTGGGTCACGTTACTCATCCACATATATAAATGTATATGTGAATTGGTTAAACATATATATCTACGTAGTAGGTACACATCTATATCTATGTAGTAGTTACACATCTATATATATATATATATACAGTATAAATATATACATATATATTAGTTACGCATCTATATATATATATATCAGTTACACTATATATATATGTGTGTATTAGTTACACTTACACAATATATATATTAATTATCCATGTATACATACATACCTATACTTATATACATCAGTTGTCACGGCCCAAGCCCGGCTTTCAGTAACAACATCGGCCACGCATCCAATTTTTTCATAAGCTTTCTCGCGGATGCGATCTCTTACAAAAGCCCGTTTATAAAAGAATAAATTCCAAAAAATTGTTAAGAAATGAAGCATTGATTTTAAAGGTTAGTAAACCACAAACACAGTTATGTTTTTTACACAGAGGAAACTTGAAGCGATTATTGTGTTTATTACATGCCAGGCTGGTTTGTGCAATGTTTCTTCTGAGATGTTTGTGTGTCTTCTAGTTGTTTGTTTTATATATGTTGCTAACCTCCGCCCGTCCAACCTCCCCCCGCCCGTCCAACCTCCCCCCGCCCGTCCAACCTCCCCCCGCCCGTCCAAACCCCCCCCGTCCGTCCAACCTCCCCCCGCCCTTCCAACCCCCCCGCCCTTCCAACCCCCCCCCGCCCTTCAACCCCCCCCCCCCCGCCCTTCCAACCCCCCCGCCCTTCCAACCCCCCCGCCCTTCCAACCCCCCCCCCCCCCCGCCCTTCCAACCCCCCGCCCTTCCAACCTCCAGCCAAATGTTTTAATATATATATATATATATTACACTTACACAGTATCTATATTAGTTATACATATATATCAACTGGATCTGGGGTTGGTTGATATACTGGATTTGCCCGTCCAACCCCCCCTGCCCGTAAACCCCCCGCACGTCCAACCCCACCCATATCACTCCACAACACAAAAGGGAGCAGTTTTTTCTTGTGTGGTTCGTAATTTTGTTGTTGTTGTGCTCAGCGTGGCACCAACACACAAAGTACCGCTTCTTAATGAACTAAATTGCGCCACGGAAATTGCGCGAGTTTTCCCGAGTTTTCTTCTTTGTGAGACGAGTTAATTTCGCCTCGAGAACAGGGCTTGTTGTGCTGCAGCGAGGGCTGAGGAAGACACCGCGCTGTTCTTTGTGGAGCGCAGATTTGAAATGCATGAAGTGTCTTTGCGCTGTCAATATTGACGGCCTAATCTGTCTCGTTTGAATGTTAGATGCGCGAGAATTAGCTCTCCCTGGAGGAATATGTGAGGTCCCTAGCTGAGAGTTACGGAGGCCTTCCACTTGGTGATATAAAATAATAATTTTCCTTGTAACGGACCATCTTTATTCGGTTCACTGCTGTCCTGTTTCTCAGCACCTACTGCTTTCTTCTCCAACTTTTATCTTGTTTCATGAACTTCTTTCTCAACTTACTGTTTCAATTCACTTTGTGTATAGATTCCGTATTTTCTCAAGTTTATACTAAATGGTGCCTTCCTTCTTCCTCTCTTCGGAACGCTTTGTTTTAGCGGTTAGGGAGGCTTAAACTAACATCTAGTATAATCTGGCGTAAGTTTTCATTCTTTTAGTCGTTTATGTAAATAACGTGCACATGACGTATACGTGCGCGCGACGTGTACGTGCACATGACGTGCACGTGCGCACGACGTGTACGTGCACACGACGTGTACGTGTGCACGACGTGTACGTGCACACGACGTGTACGTGCGCACGACGTGTACGTGCGCACGACGTGTACGTGCGCACGACGTGTACGTGCGCACGACGTGTACGTGCGCACGACGTGTACGTGCGCACGACGTGTACGTGCGCACGACGTGTACGTGCGCACGACGTGTACGTGCACACGACGTGTACGTGCACACGACGTGTACGTGCACACGACGTGTACGTGCACACGACGTGTACGTGCGCACGACGTGTACGCTTTAAACTCTGTTTACTTGCCAAGTCTGGCAGCTGTCCAGCGTGGCTGTGGCTGGGGATTTACTGGATTTGTCTGTGGCTGGGGATTTACTGGATTTGTCTGTGGCTGGGGATTTCTGGATTTGTCTGTGGCTGGGGATTTCTGGATTTGTCTGTGCCTGGGGATTTACTGGATTTGTCTGTGCCTGGGGGCTTACTGGATTTGTCTGTGGCTGGGGATTTACTGGATTTGTCTGTGGCTGGGGATTTACTGGATTTGTCTGTGCCTGGGGATTTACTGGATTTGTATGTGCCTGGGGATTTCTGGATTTGTCTGTGCCTGGGGATTTCTGAATTTGTCTGTGGCTGGGGATTTCTGAATTTGTCTGTGGCTGGGGATTTCTGGATTTGTCTGTGGCTGGGGATTTCTTGATTTTTCTGTGGCTTGGGATTTCTGGATTTGTCTGTGGCTGGGGATTTACTGGATTTTTCTGTGCCTGGGGATTTACTGGATTTTTCTGTGCCTGGGATTTCTGGATTTGTCTGTGGCTGGGGATTTCTTGATTTTTCTGTGGCTGGGGATTTCTGGATTTGTCTGTGCCTGGGGATTTACTGGATTTTTCTGTGCCTGGGGATTTACTGGATTTTTCTGTGCCTGGGGATTTACTGGATTTGTATGTGCCTGGGGATTTCTGGATTTGTCTGTACCTGGGGATTTCTGGATTTGTCTGTGCCTGGGGATTTCTGAATTTGTCTGTGGCTGGGGATTTCTGGATTTTTCTGTGGCTGGGGATTTACTGGATTTGTCTGTAGTTGGGGATTTCTGGATTTGTCTGTGGCTGGGGATTTTTGGATTTGTCTGTGGGGGGGGATTTTTTGAATTTTCCTGAGACGGGTTTTTAAATCGTACGTCAATCCGTTTCCGTTCTTCATTTTATCATTTGTCAATCTATCACCTCCTTCCCCTCCCCCCCCCCCCTTAACTCTCTAAAAATCCATTAGTGCAGTTAGGGTCATCTATAAATCCATTTTTTTATTGATCAACCTTTCAATCCAACTGTCAATTCTGACTAATTCGATTTCATACCTTTGTGATCGTTTATCGACTTATGAGCGTTTAATCCAATTAGTACATGTTAATCCTATTATTACCCATTATCTACTCATTAATAATATATCCAATTAATATCCATTAATCCCTCATCACCCACCAATCCAATTCTCCTTTTAGACGCAAGATTGAGACATTCGTCTGTCTCGCGTATAAAACAAATAGTCATTCCCTATTTATGTATTTATACAATTTATTTATACAATTTATATATTGTTAATTTATTTTTTATTTTTTCGATGAACCATTCGAAAAAATCGCTTCAAAACGGCCAGGTCAGGCCAATATCCTAAAAGAGTATTCTTTTCTACGGCTCAGCTATTGGCGTGTGGGCCTACGGCTCTGTCGTGTGGGCCTACGGCTCTGCTATTATTACTCTAATTCAAATTTGCTTCTGTTATTGGTTTAGAAAAACGGCTCTTTATATTCACTGGTGCTATGGATAATTTAGAGTAAATACTGAATAACCAGGGTGTCCCAAATTAAAGGTACTCATCCCATGAAGTTTTCTCATATATTTTGTGTCAGGTGCAACTAAGTTTGCTTTTACAATATTTAATTTTCTTACATTTAATATTCTTCTCTTTGGTTTAACTCATCAGACTTGTGTCTGTGTCAATAAGCTCCTACATCAAAACAGAGTACCCAGTCTAACTTTCTCGCCGGAGCATGCATGTTTTTCGCAGCCTAAGCGATTTAATTACTTCGGCGGCGAAAAACATGCATGCAGGCGGCGATGAAGTTAGACTGGGTATATGAGTACTGAGCTGTCAAAGAGTGAGTACATTTTTTGAGGCACCTTGTAAAATTTTCTAAATCCAGTGTGTTGTAGTACATGTCATGTGTCTACTTTTTTGTAAATAAACGTTTTTTCGCTCTGTCATCTTATAATGAACATTTCCCATTTTAAATGAATTAATGAACCATTTTCTACTTACAGTCGGCTAGTGACACCTAGTTGCTAGTTCTCCTGCCTCATCTCCCTCAACTACTAGTTAACTCTCACTAGCAAGTGTTTTTATCTCACATACAATTAGATTCGCCTACGTTAAATTCGAGAAAAGAAATACTTCGAGTTTCACTATCAGTATTTTATTTAGCATGAACCAAAGAACTTTAATTTCTTCTCTATTAGCTACTAAGTGCTATCAAATAAACTAAAAAAACACAATTTCATATCCTAGTTAATTAAATCTTGATACCTGCGCGTCTAGAAAAGATTAGTGCTACATATTTTTTAAATTGTCATACTCCTGAAACTGCGCGCGTATCTCAGACGTACGAAGTTGTTCGCAATTCTGCTGTGACTGGAACATTTATTGCAACTGGAGAAGAATTTACTGTGAGCGGCGATAAACTGCTGTGAGCGGCGGAGAAACTGCTGTGAGCGGCGGAGAAACTGCTGTGAGCGGCGGAGAAACTGCTGTGAGCGGCGGATAAACAGCTGTGAGCGGCGGATAAACTGCTGTGAGCGGCGGATAAACTTCTCTGAGCGGCGGATAAACTTCTTTGAGCGGCGGATAAACTGCTCTGAGCGGCAGAGAAACTGCGTTACGCGGCGATAAACTGCGTTGCGCAGCGAAGAACCTGCTGTGGGGAGGCGGTATCCTCTCTACCAATATGCGAAAATAACTCGGCTGTGATTGGTGCTTGAGCTACTTGGCACCCGCATCCCCCTTGCTGATATCCCCACTCTCCATCACTCCTCCTCATTTCTTTACCCCCACTACCCCCTATTTAGGCCTCCTTCCCCTTCCTCCATCTCCCCGTCGCCGGATTTTATCGCTCAATGGTGGGTAGAAATTTACTTATTTCTAATTATCTATTATTTTTTTTATATATTAATAGGGTTAATTAATTTTTACGTTTTTTGATACAATTAAATTTCGTCAGATAGGCAAAAGGTTTAGGCCAGTTAGATTTGCCTACCTTATACTAATGCTAGATTTACTAATGTTAGATTTGTCTACCTTATATGCCCCCTGGTGCTCCAGGGGGTATACTGTTAGGTCCCCTCAGCCATTATAGACAGGCCTTTGGGACTTCTGTCTTGCGTGCCCACTTTGCTGTTGTCAGTTTTCATGTCTTCTTGGCTATTACTTCTTTTGACCCTCTTCCTTTCTAACACGCTGTTCCTGTGCGCAGACTGTGGGGACACACCATGTGCATAGATTCCTCGTTCTGTACAGTCCATGTATATTCACTGTTACTAAATATGCTACAGCTAGGTACGTGTTGTACGTAAGCATAATGTGCTGTATATGTGCTGTACATAGGAATCAAGTGTTAAATGTAGGTATAATTTTTGCCGTATATTGCGGGAACTGTGAGTATACGTAATCACACATATGACACGCTAGATGTACGCTGTATCACTATTCACCCCTAATAATATTCACCACTATTCAGTTACACCACTGTTGGTGTAACTTCACTCCTCAAGTGTGTTGTCCAGAGCGATAATACTAGGTGCGGCAGTCAACCCTGCAGGATTGACTGACTGCCGGATTGACTGACTGCCGGATTGACTGACTGCCGGATTGACTGACTGCCGGA